>ML348625.1:0-29918 GCA_005239505.1 Nicotiana paniculata | reverse complement strand
TATATATATGGGGAGGGGGTGCGCATGTGGCGGGACAAGGTGGGAACGTTATTATGCATGTATGGCGAGACAAGGTGGGCATTTACTTTACTATTGCACATGTGGCGAGACAAGCTAGGTTGTGTCAGGGATTGTTTTGTGATGATATGTGATGGCCTGGGGACATTCTTGTTGTTGATATTCTTGTATTGGTATGTTTACCTTTCTGAGCCCGATCTTGTGAAAGTTGTGAGAAAATATTCTATGTGATATCCGTTTCATTCCTTATGTTTACTAGGTGGTATATACTATGTTGGGACACTTGCACAAGCATACACGTAGTTAAACACCCTCATCCGGTAAGAGGTTTTCTTGATCTGGTCGATAATAGACGGATATCCTTGTTTACTTGCAATCTATGTGAGAATGATTGTATTTGGTACGTGGATCGTCAGTGCGGTTATGAGATGAAATGAGGGCACAAGATGTCAAATGTGAGGTTTCAGATATAAGGACCCGTGAGTGTGAATAATTTGAGGTTTGGTACCTCGTGGAGCTATATTGACTAAAAACCTAATGTGAAAATAGTCATTGTTATTGTGGAGTTATTACTGTCTTCCTGTATCTGTGATTCGTATTTGGGTTTGTTTCCATTTATACTTCTTTGTCTTTATCCCGGTATTCCGCTGATACTTGTGGTCTTCTTTCCGATTTCAATTATTTTAGTTAGCCATAACGTGTAGTCCTCAAGTAGCTATTACGCTTGTCGTTCATCTACAGATAATTGTTCAGGTTGAATAGTCCAGTAGGTGTCTTGACTGTTCCTCAGCACTACTCCACTGAGGTTAGTCTTGATACTTATGGGTACTGTTGGGGTGTACTCATACTATACTTCTGCATATTTTTGTGCAGATACATGTATTGTGTAGCTGGTTGATCGTTAGCTAGCTGCGCGGATTGCTGTTCTGGAGACTCAAGGTAAACCTGCTACAACGTTCGCATACTTTGGAGTCACCGTCCTATTTTCTGAACAGTTGTATTTAGAAGTTATAGTAAAATTCTGTAGAGCTTATGACTTGTACTACCGGGTTTTGGGAAAGTGTATATTGTATAGAGAATTCATTTCAGAAAGTATTAAATGTTATTAATATTATGGTTGTTATTCAGTAATGTTAGGCTTACCTAGACCTTAAGACTAGGTGTAATCAACATACCCATCGGAGGGGAAATTGTGTCGTGACATCTTGTTTCTTCCTCTCTGCTTTGATCGCATCAGTATCCTCCTGGGTAGGTTTTAGTGGTGCAGCCAACAATGGATCAAGGACATAAAAGATTTTCAGTGCAGTGAGTAAGAAGATAATCTTGTCCTTCCAACTAGTGAAGTTTGATGCATCAAAGCGATCCAATTTGATTATGTCTTTCGGATTCTGTACAACAGACAATAATTTCTCCATCGCATAAATAACTCTTGAAATTTTTTAGAAAAGATAGGTAAGTAGCATAGAATTAACAGCTTTGAGGCATCAAATATCAGTATCTTTCAAGAGTTATTGCTTGTATATATTTTTAGGAATTACAAGCAATTCTCTATCACAATACAACACAGCCTGAAACATACATGCAGATTGGATTCTCCACTTCTAGGATGTTTTCCGTATTTATAGATAAGAAAATGAGACTTTTCTGAAGAGTTGCCCTTTTTCACGAATAGCCACAACTTTTCTGTTAATTCAAAATTTAAATAACAAAAATTTGTTCCAAAATAAAATACGAAAATAAGATCTTTATTTAAATATCCAAGCTCAAGACATTTGTGTGTGTGTGTGTGTGTGTGTTATTCATTTTCTCGGACTTAATGGGCCAAGCTTTATAAAGCCAAATAAATGACTTGTGGCCATCGATGTGGGACTCCCATATACTTACAAATTACTCTAACAATCCCCGACTAGCTAAATCCCAGCATTATGTCAATATTGTTAGAACATGCGCAGCGGAATCAACCAAACAAACCAGACATCTAATACATGTAAACTAGACAATGCTTTAATCACAAGATTAGAAGCACTAACCTCTTGAAATTGTTGGACAAAGCTTCCAAACAACAAGAATTCAGGGTTGTAGTCTTCTGCTATATGCCTAATAAAACCTTGGACGATTTTACTTTTGGGTGGGCAAAAATAATACAACTCTGAAAAGTAAGTAATTAGGTGAAATTCGTCCTCCTTAAGTAGAGTTATTTTTGGCCGAAAATTGTCTTCCAAAAACGTGTAAGATTCTACTTGCACAAGTAGAATCATACTCTAACTCTAACAGATGACTTTTCTCCCGAATCACTTTTTACCCAAGTCTTGTGTAGGTTCTTACTATGTATAGCAGGGACCACAGAAATAATAAGAGGCTACCAATTATAGCATTAATTTGAAATTAGCATGAATTAATTCTTACTATAATTAATTCCAATTTATTCAACCAAAAAACTACAATTGTGTATGAACTTCGAAAATTCAATAACACTTATTTTAACTCCCCATGTTAGTATATCAAATACCAGTTAATCAAATTAAATCACTAAAAATTTAATTTAATCAACTAATTAAATCCTTTAGAATTCCGCTTAAGCTATTTCATGTGACGGATACATAATCCACCGGTCGGGTTTTCACATGAAAACTTATAAGCTTATATAAAGGGGTATCATCAAACTCAAAACCGAGTCAATGATTCTATCAACTAATTATTATTCATAAATGTTATTCGTTATTGTCCAATCTATTAGGCATACACTAACTCGGAATAGAGTCGTACCTTTTAATAAATAAAAACAATAAACAAATTACATTGATCATAATAATTATATCAAGATTAGGAGTATAAGCTCATTTAATGAATTAGAGAAAATATTTTATATATTCAGTACAAAAACATGTTTTCTCTACTTTGGTCCGTTCAATATACAATGAGTATACTAGCACAAGAAGTTGGAGTAAAACCACTCCCACAATCAAGACAAATTATACTATAATCTTGTGTTACAATCATCAAGATATTTTGTCCAACAACTCTAACGACCCAGCCGGTCGTTTTGCCTATTAGGATTCCGTCCCTTTAAATAAAACCTTACATAGAGGATATTCATGCTTTATGACTTGCGGGAGCGAGTGGTTTGGGCTTTGGGAATGGTTTGAGTGGTTTAGGAACACTTGGTTCCTTAAGGTTGGCCTATTTGGCCAAGTTTGACTTCGGTCAACATTTTGAGCAAATGACCTCAGAATCGAGTTTTGATAGCTCCATTAGCTTTGTATGATGATTTTGGACTTGGGTGTATGTTTGGATTGGGTTTCTGACGACCCGTGGTCGTTTCGGCGCCCAATATGGAAACAAGAAGTTCCTTAAGTCCATATTTTGCTATAGGATGCATTTTTGTGTTTTGGAGGTCCGAAAGGAATTCCGGGACCGGGAATAGTTCCGTATAGTCATTTATGACTTGTGTGTAAACTTTGAAGTCATTCCGAATAGTATAGGCCCATTCGGCGCGATTAGGTGAATTCTAGAATTTCTTAAATACTTAAATTGATTCAAGGGGTTTTGGAGGGTGATTTTGAGTTTTAGCGATGTTATGAGTGATCTGTAGGCTCGAGAAAGTCCGTATAATGATGTGGGACTTGTGGGTATAGTTTGACGGGGGCTCGGGTGGGCCCAGGTGCCTCCCGGACCACTGGTGAGGACTTGTGCCCGCTGGTGCGAGTCCACTGATGCGAACGTCCCCTTCGCAGGTGCGACCCCATCACAGGAGCGACCAATCTTCCGTAGGAGCGAAACCGCTGGTGCAGCTTACGACTCCGCACGTGTGAGCCCAGGGTCCCAGGCCCTTTTCTGCAGGTGCGACCAATTTCTCGCGGGTGCGAGACCGCACCTGCGGTCCCAAGGTCGCAGGTGCGGAACCCTTGTAGGCGGCCTCATTTAAATGCCCATAATTACGAGTCTTGTTCATTTTTCAACCATCTGACCTCTATTAGAGAGTCCTAGGAGCTTCAAGAACCTGCTCTTGATCCAAATTCGGTAGAGGTAAGTAATTCCTTTCATTTATCTAGTTCCATGCATGAAATAACATGGGATCAAGCCATACGCCACGACAAGGATTACAGGATGGGATCGGGCTGTACGCCACGACAAGGATTACATGATGGGATTGGGCCGTACGCCACGGCGAGGATTACAGGATGGGATCGGGTCGTACACCATGACGAATACTAACATTTGGTGGATTTTGGATTGTTATTATGATGTCTAATATCGATGTACTTGGTTATTTGTCTTACCTGCCTACTGTTTTCCTTACATCTTGCTTACTTTATGACTGTTGGACCTTAGTGAGTATCGAGTCGACTTCTCGTCACTACTTCTTCGAGATTAGGTGGGATACTCACTGCGTATATATTTATGTATGTACTCATACTGCACTTTCTTTTCTTTGGTACTTGACTGTACAGGTCTGGAGGTTGGTACGTCTGATTATCAGTCCAGTACTAGATACTGACCGGTGTTGGTTATACTTCACGTTGAGCTGCTCTTCCTGGCGATCCCTGGCAGACCCCTACAGTTTCATTTTGTTATTTTCCAAGTCTATTTCATTCAGAGTATGGGATTGTATATATATATGTGTATATATTGATGTATTCTGGTGTATTCTGATAGTTACCCGTGATACTCGTGACACTAGTTCCTGGCACACACGTGCGTACATTTTGGGATTTTGGGTTGCATTTTCATACATATGCTTATCTTTTGACTCACGTATTAGATGCCTTATTTTCATGTCACCGGCTAATATCATGTAAATAAATGTTTAAAACTGGTAAAAGTTGGATTAATTAATCACATGGGAAGGGTAACACTTAGTAGAATTCATGTTGGCTTGCTTAACCCTATTGTTGGGCGCCATCACGAGCCGTGTGGGAAATTGGGTCATGACAACATGGTATCAGGGCTCTAGGTTCACGTAGTCTCACAAGTCACGGGCAAACCCAGTAGAGTCTTGCGGATCGGTACAGAGACGTCTGTACTTATCTTCGAGGGGCTGCAGGGCTGTTAGGAGTACTTCCCTTCTTGATTCTTTATCGTGCGAGTTGATTCCTTTGAGGCTTATGCCTATGTTCATTCCTACTCAATCTTACGCGTTGCGAAGCACTTGCTATGGATCAGGAATTGGAGGAATGGGAATGGTGCTACGAAAGTAATCCGAGATGCTTCCATGTGTAAATGGTCGTGGTTGTTGTTATGGCCCTGCAAAAGGGTAGTGTGTTATTTCAGCTCAGTAGTTATGTTTCTGGGAGCCTTAAGACCGTGCTCGGGTGGTGATGATGTTTGCAAGTGATTGTCACTCGGTGCTGATAGGATGATAGAATGATTGTCCGTAGGTTGGGGGTGATGAATGGTTGAAGGGAGGTCTTCTCAGTGTTTGATTTCAAGATTTTGGTGTTTTAGTTTTGGCAGAGGGAAGGCATTTTGATTCTGGGTGGTCTGGTTGGAGTTGATAAAGTAGTAAGACCGGGTGTCTTCAAGTGAGGTGGGATATGCACCTGTGACATGTAGTCGTCATCATTGATCGGACGAAATGTGTTAGGTTCGGCGGTGCTATGGTTTCTTCGGTTGCCTGGGGTCAGAGTATCGAGAAGAAGTGTTGAAGAATGCAGTTGGCAGGGATCGTGTTATCAAAGGAGAAAGGGTCTCAACAGGGTCTAGAGTGGTGCTAGGAGTGGCTTCGGGCTAAGTGGGAGAGTCCCACCATCTGAAGTAGGGCTGTAGGGTTATCTTCTCATATGGTTGCGAATTGTTGGCATATAGGCAAGTGATTTCAGCTAAGGAAGGAGGAGTAAAATGGTAATTGTGCATAGGATTTGATGAATATGTGCAAAAGTTGGCCTTGTCGGGCCAGGGTTGGGCTTGGAAGATTCATAACTTAAGCTTAAGGCATGGGCGAGTTGTAAGGTTAGTGAATCAGTCACATGTTTCATTGAAAAGGGTGTTCCTATTAGGAGAGCCCTGGAGTTGATTGTATTCAGGTCGAGTAAGAGTGGATGACTTTGAATAGTGGTCCTAGTGAGTTCAGAAGTGAAGAATGCGGCGTTAAGGGCACATTGCAGCAGTGATCGGTTCCTTTGATGTGATTTAGTTATGCATGTGGTTGGTGCCGGTGTGTATGTGGGGCTTGTCGGCCATCGTAATGGATCTCATGTGGGAGCATTTGAGTGCTACGGCCTGTCAGGTGGTATAGACTACTACTTAAGGATTTGCATGATTGGGTGACAATGGGAATTCACTCGTTTGTTTAGATGGTACTCTTGAATTGAGTCAAGTAAAAAGTTTCTATATGATAAAATGCTCACCCTATTGGTGGTTCTAAAGTTGTGATGGAATTCTTGCGCTACCTCGTATAGGCATGTCAAGTGCTGGAAGCAGTATGTAACTGGGAGTAAGAATCGAGATTCAGGTCCGATGTTTATAAGGATTTCATGAGCTTGAAAGAGCAAGATAGAGTGATTCGAAAGTTCAGTATGAGCTGGTATTATCTTCAGTGTCGCCTGAGATCGATATTCGGTGGAAGAGGCTTTATACCCTTGTCATGGGTTATTGATATGCTTTGCGGCCTTAGCATGGTCGGTGTCATGGATGTGCAGACTAATTGCCTTGTGTGGCAGGTCGTGGAAGCATGACCGCGAAAAGATTGTATAAAGTGTGAATGTAGTCACTTGATGGAATTCAAATTTGGACTGAGTATGAAGAAGTGCAATATTGCTTAATTGAGAATTTATGCGTGGAGGGCGTTCGGTTCAGTTGATTATGGATTTTGGGGTGTTAGTCCCGGTGATGACGGTTGTTCTTGTGTATTATGAGAAAAGGTAGGGTTAATGTTCACCCATGTAAAAGCTATTAGCTAAGTTTAGTGCGAGCAAGGTGGCTCGATGTTTGTGGGTAGGTTTATATATGATTATGGGCTTCGTGTGAGCCAGGCATGTTCCTTTTAGTAGATCATCTTTTCATGGAAAAATATTAGAATATCGGGTGTTGTTCCGTCTTCGTCGAATTCATGTGTTATTTTGATTGTGTCGTGTGAGTTGTGAAACGGCTTGATGATTTCTTATGTGTGGAGGTCCCGCATAGTGGGGATGTTATGTGAGCAGGATAGCTCTTGAAATCCAGAGTGTATATATATATATCGCACCTCAGTTGTGATTGAGTTTTGTTGCATACGGCTTTATCAGTCTCCCCAGGATGGTATTATGCACTCAGCGTGCTTGTGATCGATATTTGGTAATTTGTAATATGAACAATCACCTCTGTATATATTTGCTTACGTGAGTTTTATGTTATTTGGATCAGGTGGCACGCCGCCACGGTGATGTTATTTGGGATCGGGTGGCACGCCGCCACGAGTATGTTATTTGGATCGGGTTGCGCGCCGCAACAGTGTGATGATGATAAGGGTTAATATGTATTTATTTGCTTGTGTTTTATTTCCTATTTTCTGGTAAGAATTCATATTAGTTGAGTGAGCTGAATAGTTCCGTCCTGAGTCATTTCTTATTATCATGTTCGAGTTATGGCCTATTGGCGCGATGTGGTATCATGTGAGGCTGTTAGCCATGTTTGGGATAACTTGTTGCCTAAGCAGTTCAATCTGGGTGAGACGAGATTATCGGAGCAGAGATCTATACTAAAGTTATATGAAGTACGTATTAAAGGAAAAATACCGTTATTCGGGTTCATAATGAAGTGATGATT
Organism: Nicotiana paniculata; assembly: GCA_005239505.1. Taxonomy (NCBI): domain Eukaryota; kingdom Viridiplantae; phylum Streptophyta; class Magnoliopsida; order Solanales; family Solanaceae; genus Nicotiana; species Nicotiana paniculata. The sequence continues at coordinate 22,157 of ML348625.1, read as the reverse complement.
CTAGTCGAGATGAGGTCTTCCTTCAAGGACTTGGTGGCTCTACAGTTGAGTATGAATTTCTGCACATTTCCTCCATTGCGATGGTATCGCCAGCATTATAGCATGGTGTATGCATATTTGTTATGAGGTGCATTGGGAGCATCAGATCCGTGGAATTATTGCTACTAAGGTTCGGGGAGCGTCCTTGTGGTCAGATGAGGAGTTGTGCGGTGCATGGTGCCGATTCTGAGCTTATTTTATGGTAACAAAGAAATCTCCAGATTTTATCAAGCTAATGTGCTCGACTGGGTTGTGGTAGCATGCGTAGGTGCTCGAGATGTTAAACAGTGATTTCAGGTAACTTCAGGGTTGCTTGTGTGTTCCTAATGTTGATGGACTGAGGGATAGGATTCTAGAGGAGGCGCACAGTTCTCGATATTCTATTAACCCTGGTGCTGCGAAGATGTATCGTGATTTGAAGCAACATTTCTGGTGGAGGCGAATGAAGAAGGATATTATGGAGTATGTGACTAGGTGCCTAAATTGCCAGCAGGTTAAGTATGAGCACCAGAGGCCAGGAGGCCTACTTCAGCAGCTGCCCATTCCTGAGTTGAAATGGGAGCGCATTGCTATGGACTTCGTGGTGGGATTGCCTCGGACTTCACGGAAGGTGGACGCGGTTTGGGTCATTCTGTATAGATTGATCAAATCGGCGCATTTCATTCCAGTGGCTACCACATATTCATCTGAGAGGTTGGCACAGATCTACATTCGGGAGATAGTCCTGTTGCATGGTGTGCCGGTGTCTATCATATTAGATCGAGGCCCTCAGTTCACCTCGCACTTCTGGAGAACATTGCATAGTGAGATAGGCACCCAGATAGACCTCAGCACAACATTTCATCTCCAGACTGACGGTCAGTCAGAGCGTACAGTTCAGATATTGGAGGACATGCTGAGAGCATGTGTGATTGATTTCAGGGGTCAATGGGACCAGTGCTTGCCTTTGGCCGAGTTTTCTTAAAATAATAGTTATCGGTCCAGCATTGAGATGGCACCATTTGAGGCATTGTATGGTCGGCGATCTCGTTCCCCTATCGGGTGGTTTGAGCCCGGTGAGGCTAAGTTATATGGCACCGACCTGGTGAGGGATGCCTTGGAGAGAGTGAAGTTGATTCAGGAGAGACTCCGTACAGCACAGTCCAGACAACATAGTTACGCGGATCAGAGGGCGCGTGATGTATCATTCATGGAGGGAGATAGAGTCATGTTGAAAGTTTCACCTATGAAGGGCATTACGAGGTATGGGAGGAAGGGCAAGTTGAGCCCAAGGTTTATAGGTCCATTCGAGGTATTGAGGCGAGTTGGGGAGGTTTCTTATGAGCTGGCCTTGCCTCCCAGCTTATCAGGAGTTAACCCAGTTTTTCATGTATCCATGCTCCGGAGGTACCACGCCGACTTCTCTTATGTGTGGTTGATTTCAGCACTATTCAATTGGATGAGAGGTTAGGCTACGAGGAGGAGCCAGTTGCTATTATTGATAGACAAGACCGCCAGTTGAGGTCCAAGATAGTTGCTGCCGTAAAGGTCCAGTGGAGGGGCCAGCCAGTTGAGGAGGTGACCATGGAGTCCGAGGAGGACAAGCGGAGCAGATATCCACACTTATTCAGAACCTCAGGTATGATTCTAGACCTGTTCGAGGGCGAACGTATGTTTAAGAGGTGGAGAATGTAATGACCCAGCCGGTCGTTTTGCGTATTAGGATTCTGTCCCTTTAAATAAAACCTTCCATAGCGGCTATTCGTGCTTAATGACTTGTGGGAGCGAGTGGTTCGGGATTTGGGAATGGTTTGAGTGGTTTAGGAACACTTGGTTCCTTAAGGTTGGCCTATTTGGCCAAGTTTGACTTCGGTCAACATTTTGAGCAAACGACCTCGTAATCGAGTTCTGATAGCTCCATTAGCTCCGTATGATGATTTCGGACTTGGGCGTATGTTCGGATTAGGTTTCTGACAACCCGGGGGCGTTTCAGCACCCAATATGGAAACAAGAAGTTCCTTAACTCCATATTTTAGTTTAGGACGCGTTTTTGTGTTTTCGAGGTCCGAACAAAATTTTGGGACCGGGAATAGTTCCATATAGTCATTTATGACTTGTGTGTAGGATTTGAAGTCATTACGAGTAGTATAGGCTCGTTCGGCGTGATGAGGTGAATCCTAGAATTTCATAAATTCTTAAATTGATTCAAGGGGTTTTGGAGGGGTGATTTTGAGTTTTAGCGATGTTATGAGTGATCCGTAGGCTCGAGCAAGTCCGTATAATTATTTGGGACTTGTGGGTATAGTTTTACGGGGGCTCGGGTAGGCCCGGTGCCTCCCGGACCCCGCGCGAGGCCAAAAACCAGTAAAAAATCACTGCTGGTGTGACCGCTGGTGCGGACTTGTGCCCGCTGGTGCGGACTTGTGCCCGCTGGTGCGAGTCCACTGGTGCGGACGTCCCCTTTGCAGGTGCGACCCCATCGCAGGCGCGACCATTCTTCCGCAGGAGCGAAACCGCTGGTGCGGCTTACGACTCCGCAAGTGCAATCCCAGGGTCCCAGGCCCTTTTCCGCAGGGAAGACCAATTTCTCGCGGGTGATAGACTGGACCTGCGACCTTGGGACTGCAGGTGCGGAACCCCTGTAGGCAGCTTCATTTAAATGCCCATAATTATGGGACTTCTTCATTTTTCAACCATCTCACCTCCATTAGAGAGTCCTAGGAGCTTCAAGAACCTGCTATTGACCCAAATTCGATAGAGGTAAGTAATTCCTTTCATTTATCTAGTTCCATGCATAAATTAACAAGGTAAATCAACTACTAATTCTTGGAAAAACCTAGGTTTTGGGTTGTAAATGGGATTTTTGTAAAATTAGTGAATTACCCGTTTTGAGCCATTGAATTCTTAAATAAATTATATAATTTCACTCTTTAGGCTTCAGGTAAGCTATTCCTCCAAGAATTTTTGAAATCCGAACGCGTGGGCCCGGTGTCAAAATTTCAAGAATCATCAAGAATGTTAAATTTTAAGAATTCTTGCTAATTCTTCTTCTTGAACCTTAAATTGATTCAATTACATCATGTTTGGCTAGTTGTGGGCCGTCAGGAGTAGTTTCGGAGTTTCAGGCGCATCTTTTGATCCGGTCTTTTGTCCGAAGAGTGCTTTTATCGAGGTGAGTCTCTTTTCTAACCTCGTAAGAGGGAAATTGTCCCTCTAGGTAACCTTGATTGCTATGTGATGTTTTTTGGGGTCTACATACGCACCAATTGACAAGAGTCTGTACGTAGTGGCTATTACTGCTTTGTCCGGGTAGTTAGGACACAGCATGTTCATTGTTTTTCCTTATTGTAGCCTAAATATGATTTTTATTCTTGTATGATTGGTATTGTTGTCTTTGAACGTTGTGATACTTTCTTGATATAAGTGTGATAAGAATAATCACTGGATGTATCGGGTCGTACGCCACGACAGAGTGATGATTGCCTATATTGTGGGATCGGGCCATATGCCACGGCTGAGTGATGATTGACTATATTGTGGGATTGGGCCGAACGCCACGGCAAACTGATGATTGATTATATTGTGGGATCGGTCTGTACGCCACGGCAGAGTGATGATAGAGTATTTTATAGGAGCGGGTCGTACGCCACGGCGAGATTTAGACTACAGGATGGGATCGGGCCGTACGCCACGGCAAGGATTACAGGATGGGATCGGGCCGTACACCACGGCGAGGATTACAGGATGTGATCGGGCCGTACGCCACGTCAAGGATTACAGGATGAAATCGGGCCGTACGCCACGGCGAGGATTACAGGATGGGATCGGGTCGTACGCCACGGCGAATACAAACATTTGGTAGATTTTGGATTGTTATTTTATGTCTAATATGGATGTACTCGGTTATTTGTCTTACCTGCCTACTGTTTTCCTTACATCTTGCTTACTTTATTACTGTTGGACATTAGTGAGTATCGAATCGACTTCTCGTCACTACTTCTTCGAGATTAGGGGGGATACTCACTAGGTACATATTTATGTATGTACTCATGCTGCACTTTGTTTTAGTCTGTACTTGACTGTACAGGTCCGGAGGTTGGTACGTCTGATTATCAGTCCAGTGCTAGATACTGACCGGTGTAGGTTATACTTCAAGGTGAGCTGCTCTTCTTGGCGATTCTTGGTAGCACCCTAGAGTTTCCTTTTGTTATTTTCCCCGTCTATTTCATTCAGATTATGGGATTGTATATATATATATATTGATGTATTCTGGTGTATTCTGATAGTTGCCCATGATACTCGTGACAGTAGTTCCTGGCACACACGTGCGTACATTTTGGGCTTTTGGGTTGCATTTTCATACATATGCTTATCTTTTGACTCACATATCAGATGCCTTATTTTCATGTCACCGGCTAATATCATGTAAATAAATATTTAAAACTGGTAAAATTTGGATTAATTAATAACATGAGAAGGGTAACACTTAGTAGAATTCATGTTGGCTTGCCTAACCCTGTTGTTGGGCGCCATCACGACCCGTGTGAGAAATTGGGTCGTGACAATAATATCTTTGATTGTTAACAAAATTTATTAATTATGAGAACCAACAATTTAATCTTCCGTGCATGAGCTAAGACTCCATACACTAAATTGTCTACTACATAACTAAAAGGACATACATGTAACAAATGATCTATTTAAAATAGTACTTTATTGAATTGAAAAAATTAAATATATAATTATTCCAAAAATAATAAAACAAAATAATATGTTTAAACCGCGTGGTTAATAGTATATTCCTACAATCTCCCACTTAGACTCATAACCATGCGTCTACTACTCTAACACCCATTCCGTCTACATGCTTGTCAAAATTCTTTTGTGTCAAGCTCTTCGTAAACGGGTCTGCCAAATTTCCCTCTAACGCAATCTTCAACACTCTGGCATCACATCTTTGAGTTATGTCCCGAATTAAGTGATATCTACGCTCAATATGTTTACCCTTTTTATGGCTTCTTGGTTCTTTCGAGTTTGCAACTGCACCACTATTGTCACAATAAAGTACAATCGGTGCTTGAACCGAAGAACTACATTAAGCTCTTTTAGAAAGTTCCTGAGCCAAACAGCCTCTTTAGCTGCCTCAGATGCAACAACATATTCGGCTTCCTTGGTGGAATCAGCAACACATGATTGCTTGATACTCCTGCAACATATGGCTCCACCTCCTAAGGTAAAAACATATCCTGAGGTAGATTTTCTAGAGTGTCTATCTGACTGGAAATCTGAATCAGTATAGCCAATGGGTGCAAGATCACCTGACAGATACACCAACATATAATCCCTAGTTCTTTTAAAGTACTTGATTATACGCTTAACAACAGTCCAGTGTTGTCGTCTAGGGTTAGACTGAAATCTACTAACCATGCCAACTGCAAAACAGATATCAGGTCTAGTACATAGCATAGCATACATGGACTGCCTTCATTTTTTCTATCTCATCAGTCATTTTTCGGGACTGATCTTTCGACAGAGAGATTCCATGTATAAAAGGGAGAAAGACTTTCTTGGAATCTTGCATGCTAAATCTGGTGAGAATAGTATCAATATAAAGTGCTTGGGACAAGCCTAATATCCTATACTTGCGATCTCGCATAAGCTTGATCCCAAGGATATGTGCTGCCTATCCCAAGTCCTTCATATCGAAACGTGAGGACAACCATTCCTTTACTGAATTCAACATGCTCATATTATTTCCTATGAGCAAAATATCATCTACATACAAAACCAAAAATGTAACTTTATCTCCATTCCACTTCTTATAGACACAAGACTCATTTTTACATGGATTAAAACTGAAGGTTTTAATCGATGCGTCAAAATAAGTGTTCCATGCTCTAGAAGCTTGTTTTAATCCATAAATGGATTTCCTTAATTTACACAACATGTGCTCATTGCCACTTTTAATGAAACCAACTGGATGTGCCATATAGATGCACTCATCAAGACTTCCATTTAGAAAAGTTGTCTTGACATCCATTTTCCAAATCTCATAATCGTAATGAGCAGCAATGGATAAGAGAATCCTAATGGATTTAAGCATGGCTACTGGTGAAAAGGTTTCCTCATAATTGATCCCTTCTTTTTGAGTAAACTATTTTGCAACGAGCCTAGTTTTAAAAGTTTGCACTTTTCCATCCATTCCTCTCTTTTTCTTATAGATCCATCTACAACCAATGGGTTTGACTCCAGTAGGTCGTTCTACAAGATCCCAGACTTGATTGGAGTACATGCACTCCATTTCAGATTTCATAGCATCAACCCATTTATCAGCATCTGTATCCTATAGTGCTTCGTCGTAATTAATAGGTTCTGTATTAGGCTTTTCAGGGGTTCTATCATAAGATTCTCCCAAGAGCACAAACCGGGGAGGTTTTCTAATAATTCTCCCACTACGACTAGTCACTACAGGTGGAGGCTAACTTTTTTGTTGAATCACAACATTATTTTCTGGAACTGAAGCTTCAATGTTATCCTCCACACCTTGCGGTGCTGGGATATCATTAACTTCTTCATGGAGTGCAGGCTGCATAACATTTTCAGGTTATTCAACAATTCGAGGTTGCTCAAAAATCTGAGATTGCTCAACATTAATTCCACTACTTTGGGGTAGTGAGATGTCAGGCAATTGCTCTTGTGCAATCTGCTGCCTATTGACATTTCTCCCACTACGATAGTGAAGTGGTATGTCAATACTAGCTTCCGGGATACGTTTTAGATATGAGTCTTTAGTTAGTCCATTATTTAATTCATGTACAACTAGTTTACTTCTAGGAATATGGTTCATTAAATAGTCCTCTTCTAAAAATCTAGCATTTGTCGTAACAATTACCTTCTTTTCTTTGGGACAATAAAACAAACCGCCTTTATTCCTTTTGAATATCCAATAAAAATGCATACTTCTGTCCTTGATTCCAATTTATCCTCTTTCCCTTTCAGCACATGCGCTGGAGAACCCTAAACCCGAATGAGCCGTAAACTTGGCTTGCGCCTAGTCCATAATTCTACTAGAGTTGAAGGTACTGACTTTGAAGAAACTAAATTTAGAATGTAATTTGATGTTTCTAAAGCATATCCCAAAAAGGAAGAAGGCAAATCGGAATAACATAACACTGATCTAACCATTTCCATAAGTGTCCTATTTCTTCTTTCTGCCACACCATTTTGTTGTGGTGTTCCTGGGGCATACAATTGAGATGTAATTTCACTATCTGATAGGTATTTTATGAATTCCGCATAAAGGTATTCACCACCACGATCAAATCGCAATGTTTTGATATATTTATCATGTCATTTCTCCGTTTCCGTCTTAAATTCTTTGAATTTCTCAAAGCATTCAGACTTACGTCGCAACAGATAAATGTATCCATATTTTGAGTAATCATCTGTGAAAGTAACAAAATACTCAAAACCACCTCTTTCTTGTATATTCACAGGGCCACACAAATCAGAGTGAATTAGTTCTAGCTTATCGCTGGCTCTATTTCCTTTTGAGGGATTCGCATGTTGGTAGTGACTCCACTTTCAATGAACTCAATGGTCCATCAGAGACCAATTTCGAAATCCTATTTAGATTTATATGACCTAGACGTAAGTGCCACAAATAAGTTTGACTCAATTCAGTTTTACATTTTCTTTTATGTGGCAGATTAATGTTATTCAAATCTTTTGGTTGTTGTAGCACACGAGGAGACATATCAAGAATAAAAAGGTCATGTACTCTAGCATCCGTGTAGATAAAACATTTATTAAACTTAATAACAGTAGAGTTATTAGCAAAATAAACGCTATAACCAACATCCATTATTTTCGAAACCGAAATTAAATTCCTTCTAATGGAAGGTACATAGAGAACATCTTTTAGATCTAAAACTCTATCACTACTAAACGAAACTCTAATATTTCCTAAAGCTAAAGTTGGTGCTGGCTCGCCATTGGCTTGAAATATGCAAATTTCATTCTCACCTAGTCGCCGCGTTTCCTGAAACCTCTGCAAAGTAGTGCAGATATGATTAGTGTGTCCCGAATCTACACACCAAAACGTGGTAGGAACAGCCACTAAACAAGTTTCAACGACATTTAAATTTTAATTACCTTGTTTATTCAACTTTGACAGATAAGAAGGGCATTGCTTCTTGTGATGCACAGGTTGCTTGCAATGATAGCACTTTACTTTGGGCTTTTTCACACCAGCCGCACCACCAGGTGCCAAAACCTTTTGAGCCTTTTTTTTTTTTCTTATTGCTTTTCGACTTAGAAACCAAAGCTTTCTCAACACTGAGTGCCACAACTGGAGCTTGTTGTTTGATAATAGACTTGCCACTTGCAGCTCATTCAACAATTTCGCTAGTGACAAATCCATTTTGTTCATATTATAGTTCATGTGAAATTGTTGAAAACTGTCAGACAGAGTTTGTAGGACCATCTCAACTTGAGACTCCTTATAAATCAAGGCTCCAAGGACCTCCAGTTCATTAAGAAGACTCATCATCTTCAGAACATGGTCCCGCACCAATGATACTTCAGCCATCTTGGTGTTTAAAAGGGCTTTCATGGTAGTCTGCTTAGCTGCACGATTTTGCTCACCGAACATCTCTTTGAGACTTTAAAGCATGTCATAAGCTGACCCCATAGACTGATGCTGATGTTGCAAAACATTCGCCATAGAGGCAAGAATGTAACATCGCGTCATCTCATCAGCCTTAACCCATTTGTCATAGGCCTTAACCTGATCATCAGTAGTAGTTTCAGGTTTTTCTGAGCACTCCTCAGTGATTACAAATTTGTAACCTTCAGCAGTTAGGACAAAGGTTTCTTTTCCAGTCAACAAAATTCGGTCCTTCTAACTTGTTTTGGTTCAGAATTGAGGTAAGTGGGTTGAATGAAGACATGGTTAACCTAAGAGATATTTACATTAAATAGATCATTAGTTATGTATTTAGAATAATTAAATCCAAAAAGAGCACATTACGCATATAACCATGCTCATTGAACAGTTAGATTCGTTAGGAAAACTTAACTATTCATGCACTATATATGAGTGATATAAGATATTAACCCCATAAATTTAAACAAGACCAACTCAGATGCAAAGTAAACTGTTAATTTAAGATAGATAAATATCACTTTTATAAACTCTAGTTTCATTGAATCAACATATAACTCAGTTGGAGAGTTAATATAAGTAATCAAATAACTAGAGGCAAAACTACAGTAATCATCTATATTAAATTTATCTGATGGGGAAGAAGACCTATGTCAACATATAAATTTACTGTATTACTGTAAAATATGATTGTAAACAATGGGAATTGAACCATACCATCACAGATTTCTTTTAAAAAATTCTTTTTATTAAAAACAATTTCCAAAAAATATAAAATAGCCAAAAACTCATCTAAACGACCCCGAATGCCCAAAAAACGACGTACATCATTAGAAAAACTGATGAGTTGTTTAAGTTGGGCTTTTTTCGATTAACCTACCAAATTTGAGGTCAATCGGAGTTCGACAGAATTTCAGAATTCTAAAATCATGACCTATTTGTAGAATTCTGTTTTTCTTTTTTTTGCGGTTTTGAGTGTTTTTAATATTTTGACTTTTTCAAATCACATAATATACTCTTGTATGTTAAAACATGATTTCAAAACTCAAAATAATAATAATACTATTATTATAATAATAAAAACATGTTCAGACAGAATTGTAAAAAAAAAAACAGTATGTTTTTCACTATTAAAAGAAAACGCCATTGTTCATAATTTTGTATATTAATCCATAATTACAGAACTAATATCATACAAAACAGTCAAGCTTTTATTAATATAACGCTCTCTCATTATGGACAAAACACAACTCAAACAGATTTAATTCACTGTTTATGCATATATGTATTAACCAATAATTACAGAATTAATAACATTCAAGAAACAGTCATGTTTTTAAAAAAAAACAAATTGATATTCATCAAAAACGTAACTAAACAGGTTGTCATTAAATATAACACCACCGTTGATGCATGTGTATATTAATTCATAATTTCAGAATTAAGATACTAATAAAAAACGTTTTCGACATAGAATAATCATACCAAACATGTATCATTAAACAACACGTTTTAATATTACTCTATTCATGTTGTATTACATTATCTAGTTAGATATAAGGCGGCGTCTGATACCAATTGTAAGAACGCGCAGCGGAAGCAACCAAACAAACCAGGCATCTAATACATGTAAACTAGACAATGCTATAATCACAAGATTAGAAGCACTAACCTCTTGAAATCGTTGGACAAAGCTCAAAACAGTAAGAATCCAGGGCTGCAGTCTTCTGCTATATGCCTAATAAAACCTTGGACGATTTTGCTTTTGGGTGAACAAAAATAACACATCTCTGAAAAGTAAGTAATTAGGTGAAATTCGCCCTCCTTAAGTAGAGTTCTTTTTGGCCGAAAATTGTCTTTCTAAAAACGTGTAGGGTTCTACTTGCACAAGTAGAATCCTACTCTAACTCTAACAGATGAATTTTCTCCCAAGTCACTTTTTACCCAAGTCTTGTCCAGATTTTTACTAGGTATAGCATGGACCACATAAATAATAAGAGGCTATCAATTATATCATTAATTCGAAATTAGCATAAATTAATTGTTACTATAATTAAGTACAATTTATTCCACTAAAAAAATATAATTGAACTCCTCAGTATGAATTTCTAAAATTCAATAACATTTATTTTAACTCCCCATGTTAAGATCTCAAATACCAGTTAATCAAACTAAATCAAAGAAAATTTAATTTAATAAACTAATTAAATCCTTTACAATTCCGCTTAAACTATTTCATGTGAGGGATACAAAATCCACCGGCCGGGTTTTCACATGAAAACTTATAAGCTTATATAAAGGGGTATCATCAAACTCAAAACCGAGTCAAGGATTCTATCAACTAATTATTATTCACAAATGTTATTCGTTATTGTCCAATCTATTAGGCATACATTAACTCAGAATAGAGTCGTAGCTTTTGATAAATCAAAACAATAAATAAATTACATTGATCATATAATTATATCAAGATTAGGAGTATAAGCTCATTTAATGAATTAGAGAANCTTTTGATAAATCAAAACAATAAACAAATTACATTGATCATAATAATTATATCAAGATTAGGAGTATAAGCTCATTTAATGAATTAGAGAAAATATTTTATATATTCAGTAAAAAAATATTTTTTCTCTACTTGTTCCGTTCAATATACACTGAGTATACTAGCACAAGAAGTTGGAGTAAAACAACTCTCATAATCAAGACAAATTACACTATAATCTTGTGCTACAATCATCAAGATATTTTATCCAATAATATCTTTGATTGTGAACAAAATTTATTAATTATGAGAACCAACAATTTAATCTTCCGTGCATGAGCTAAGACTCCATACACTAAATTGTCTACTACATAACTAAAAGGACACACATGTAACAAATGACTTAACTCAGAAGTTCTTTTTTTAGTAAGATAGCAGTGGATCGAGAAAGCAAAGTCTATTTAAAATAGTACTTTATTGAATTCAATAAATTAAATATATAATTATTCCATAAAGAATAAAATAAAATACTATGTCTAAACAGCATAGTTAATAGTATATCCCAACAAATCTGATGCATTATGTCACTGGAGCTGAAAAGTTGAGGAAGATAACTCCATCCACTCATCAATACGTCCAGCCATCAAACTATTTATTTGGATATATGTACTACCATTATGTGATCAAGTAAGAGAGTTATAGAAATGATGGAATATATGTCCACACAGTAATTGAAGATAGGTCCACAATAATACTAGTACCATAAGATAGTATCTAAATCCTGAATCATGGTTGGTGTTGGCAAGTGCATAAAGCATACAACTTGTACAAGTTACGCCCAAATGATGCAAAAAGTGTTTCCACTGTCACCTCTCCGGAAGACAGCAGAAGCAGTTTCACTCCGTCATTCTTTTGCGAGCATTCATTGCAGCGTTGGAAAATTACCCCTAATTTGCTCTTCAATTTTATGATATGTATTAAGTGCATTCTGGGTCTCTTTATTTGAGGGACCACAAAGTTGGCGAACTATTTATCATGCTGAAGTCATGTATATGCCACATTTTTGGCATCCTAATAAATACTGTCCCCTACTTGGTCGTTAGTATCATATTTCACTCCACATTATGATATCTACCCAACCCAACCGATCTACCCAACCAGCACCATTCAGAATTCGAGTCCAGCTGAAGATTCAAAAGATCCATAGGTAAAGCTAGTGAGCTAATTAATTTCTTATCAGGGTCAGATCATGCCTAGAGTTTCCAAAATAAATATACAGAAGTCCTCGCTATCCACTATCCATACAACTGATGGATTGTTATGTGCGACGGAAGCTATTTCAGTATAAAATTCATATGCAATCTAAATAACTAATATATACTGGTTGGTAAAGCCGATTAGCTAATTAATTTCTTAATAGTTTTTTGCCACTTATGTTGCACGTGGATTCCGAATAATTCAATTCATATGATTTCGGAAAACATATCAATATTATCTAAACATGATATTTTCGTGCATATAACGACTATTTAAATGAAAAACAAAATGACATGCACCAAATCAACAAACAAAGATAATTTTAAGATTAAAGATAAGATTTTGAAAAATATCTCAACTATTTCGAAAAGAAAAAGAACTTTGTGCGTTCTTTAATTACAAAGAAAAACAAACAATGAACAAACGAAATGGAAAAATAAACATAAACCCATGAACCAAACAAATAAAGGTTTAATCTTTTGAAGAACCTATTATATTATTCACATCAAACAACAGAAAATACGTTCAATTGAAAAAGTAATAAATTTTTTTAAATAGAATGCTTGAAAAAGAAAAAAAAACGCTACACATTCTTCTAGTTGAAGAACTGCATAGAGAGATGAAGAAAATGAATTTATTTGAGGGGTAAATAGGTGTAACTTTACAAAGACATTACCAGTGTGAATCAGTATGTTCTGACTGCATCTCCTTAATAATCTTTTTTTTTCTTACGACTTGTTAAAACAATAATCATGTGGATTTCATTCCATGTGATGAAAAGGAAAATAATAACTAAACATATAAAGAAAAAGTATCAACTTTTGTTTGTGAGATAGCTAACCCATGATTAAATCTATCTGCTTAAACAAAAATAAATTTTCAGATATATAAACTTTTGTACTTAGTACTATGCAGTGAAATAAAAAAATTTCTTGCATTTTTTCAACAGTATCCTTATAGTTAAACTATTCTTGCAAAAATGCTCCCTAGCATGAACTCTAAAATTTATCAACTCACATCGTCGATCCCCCCCAAACCACCAAACATCAACGAAACTCCATCACAATTTCATCAACAACAAATATCCAAAACAACTTTAAAAGAAATGCTGATATCAAATGACCCTATGAGCTTTGCACCCACACTTCACAAATCAGACGACTACAACCTAGACTACACCATGGAAGATGGAGGAATGATGAAAGAAACATTGGAAGCTCTATCCTACGGAAAAAGCAAGAGAACACTTTCAGATGAGAATAAAATAAGAATCTATGCACCATGGAAGCATGCTATTATAATTAAGTTATTTGGGAAAAGGATGCTACACCAATACCTACGAGCAAAAATTCAGGAACTTTGAAAACCATCGGAGGAGATAAAGTTAATAGACTTGGGTGAAGACTACTTCATCATCAAATTTACTAAAAGAGAAAACGTGAATTTAGGACTACATCAAGGACCATGATTTGTTAATGGGCATTATTTTTTAAGGGCTAAATAGAGGCCAATTTTTGTGGCAACAAAAGAAAATATTAGTACCTCAGCCATATAGATTCGACTTCCATAATTACCAACTGAGTTTTATGATTAAAAAATCCTGGAAAAATTTGGAAATTCAATAGGTCGTCTACTCAAAATAGATGTGTGCACATCAACTACAGTAAGGGGTCGCTATGCTCGTCTATGTGTGGAACTCCCACTTGACCATCCAGTGCAACCCTACATCTATATTGGTTCACACAAGTAATCCATCCACTATGAAGGAGAAAAACTATTGTGCACAATTTGTGGAATGCTAGTGCACATCTCAAACGCCTACTCCAATGCTCAAAAATCATCAATATCACAAACAATTACAGAGTGCACAAAGGAGGGCACTAATGAAATTAACGAAACAGAAGGGAAGGTTGTCAACTACAACAAAAATAAGTGGCATCATGGGCAAATCCGGTCCCCTGATAAATCACCGTCCAAAGAACATCAAATAAATCCAGGTACCTCTGTAAATCGTCTCCATACAAGCAATGGTAAGGCCCAAGATACACAACATCACCACTACAAAGCTAAGGTCTCCACTAATTCTCAATACCACATAGAACAATCAATCCCTAAGAAACATATGGAAAATAATTCACCCATTCCGATTCAAAACCACTTTACCACTCTTGATCATGAGCAAACAGTTATGGAGGATAAAGAAAAAAAATAAAAATAATAATTACAATACAACCTACCATGCGCAGCCACACGTGGCCATTTTAAATAAAAAAAAATGCCAACATGGACATAAGCGTGTCCAACCAAAATAGCGACGATATGTGTGCCATGCAATTAGAAGAGGCTAACACAATCATCAAACCTAGTCTTAGCACTAATCCCACATGGAAAGAAATAAACCTCACAAACACAACTATACATACACTACTAATGTTCAATTAATCATTAAAAGTCAATCGAAGAAACTAGAAAACATCAAAACCCGTAAATGCAAGCATTAGTCCTTAACTACAACAATCACAAGACAAATGTCTTACACTCACACACGACAAAAATCCTACAACATCTCCTAATAAACCTATAAGTATCTTCACTGTCCGCTCCTACTCCATACAAGAAGATCTTGCAATCATTAATCCTACCCCAAATCAAATACTTCCGCTAGAAGCACTTACCCTTCCACACACTCTTCCTCCAATAATTTCTACTGTGTCTCCACACGATGCCAAGAATTCTATACTCCTTGAGAAGAAGACACAGGCTTATCCAAATTCTCCGACAACAAAGAACCAATCCAATGGAAAACCACCAAGCCCCTCCTCCTCAACCACTAGCCCCACAAATTATCTTTGTTCAGCCCCCAAAACCACTAGATTACCAACCATTATCTTGGATGCAGATGGGACTCATGGGTCATGCCATCTCGTTCAACATCCAAGTGAATGGGCAAGACGCCATAGTGATCTTACAAAACACACAGTATCTAGCTCAACTTGTCACAGAGGGGATGAGAATTGCCACGAGCAATTACTGGAACCAATATTGGTTGAACAACATCCTTCAACCAGTATCTCCATCACTGAATCAAAACGGTGTCCATGCAATGAGGGGCGAATGGCACATGCCCTCCCCCCCCCCCACTTCAACCCAATCCAGCCACAGAACCTACTTCCAAATCTACCACTCTTTCCCCAAGACATCCTAACAGTGATGAATCCGATATTTCTACCCTCGGACACCACACAGCAAGTTCAGAAACAGGAGATGAATCAAGAGATTCCCCATGCACCTCATTCCCCACCCTAGGCCATGCAAGGACCAAACGTACCCCAAGCCATGCAGGAGCAGAACCTGGAGGCAGCAGAAATGGAAGAAGAGGTTGAAGGCCCTTTCAACCTCAACTCAGAACAAGTTCTAGTCTTCTCAAACCTAGACGAGGTAAAAGTCTATCTCTTTACAGAGAGGCATGAAAAGAGGCACATGCTCAATTGTCCCCTAGAACTATACAAGTGCTCGATGTACATCAGACCACCTCAAGACCCAATTGTGGGCAACAGAGAAATGATACTGGTTCCCTCCATGAAGAGGAATCACATCTTTCTGGGTGGAGCGAGAGAGAATGGAGACCCATAGAGCCCAAACATCAATCAATCCATGAATCGGCCAACTAATATTATAGTTTGGAATATCAGGGGGGTAATAATGACAACTTCAGGAGGAATTTTAGGGAGATGATCGACACACAGAGACCTTGCCTAGTTACACTACTTGAAACTAGAATGGTTGATCATGAACAATGGCTTGATGATTTTGTCTTCACTCAGGTAATTGAAGTCCCTGCTGAGGGACAATCTAGTGGCATGGTTGTAATGTTGAAACATGAAGTAGTTAAAGTGCACAACTTGATTCGTAGGAATCATGAAATACATGAAACAATTGAGGTAAGACCTATTAAAAAAACTTGGTTATTTTCGGCTATTTATGCAAGTATTAATTATCAATGTAGAAATCTTATGTGGGATAATTTAGACAATATAGCTTACAATTATGATGGATCTTGGTTGATAGGTGGAGATTTTAACGATATCATAAGGTCTCATTAGAAATTTGGAGGGAGGTGAATTAACAATTCTAGAGAAGATTATTTACAAAATAAAATGGGAAATTGTAGACTTATGGATTTAGGTTATAAAGGATGCAAGTATACTTGGTCAAACCATAGACACAAAAATAGCGGCCTTATTAGGGAAAGACTAGACAAAGCTCTAGGCAATGAGAAATGGTGTGATTGTATTCTCAAACTATTCAATAATTCACCTACCTAAGACACACTCGGATCATAATCCTATAATGATAGAGCTTATACCTAGAACTAGACAAAAACATGCCCAAACCTTCAGGCTTGTAACATTTTGGTGCAAACACCCAACTTTTCCAAACCTAATTAGGTCTCACTGGACAGATAATGACTACCCTAAGTCCAGTAACTCCTTCTTAGAGGGGGTTAAAATGTGGAAACATAAAACCTTTGGTGACATAATGGGTAAAAAAAGAAAATTACTTGCTAGGATTCAGGGTATTCAAAACTCTACAAATTACCCTACAAGCAATTTTCTTCAGTTATTTGATTTATCTCTTAAAAAAGAATACAATGATCTCCTTAGATATAGAAGAAGACTATTGGAAATTAAGGTCAAGGATCGATTGGCTAAACGAGGGAGACACAAATACAAAATTCTTTCATATAATAGCCTCCAACAAAAGAAGAAGAAATAAAATTAATTACTTCAAGGATGAAGAAGGCAATTTGATAAATGACCATGAATTAATCATATCACATGTCACAAACTATTTTTAAAATACTTTTACAACTTTTCATACCTTCATTGACAAGAAAGGTTTAGGCACTAATCCCTAAAATCTTAAAATATATATATTTAACCAAACTGGATGATCCTCCACTGGATATGAAATCAAAAATGCATTTTTTTTCTCTTGATCCCTTCAAGGCACCTGGAGCAGATGGCCTCCACCCTTTTTTATATAAAAAATGTTGGAATACGGTTGGTCAATCAGTTACAAAGTAATGTCATAGTATTTTCAAACATCAGGTAATCCCTAAGGAAATCAAGTAACCTTTTTTTGATTCCCAAAATTCACAATGCAAATAATATAAAAATCTTTCGACTAATTGGACTATGTAATACTATCTACAAAATTATCACAAAAATACTAGCAAATCGTCTTAAACCTTTTTTAGATAGCATAAGCAGTCCCTATCAAGCTAGTTTTATGAAGAATAGAAGAGCATCCGACAACGCTATTATTATTCAAGAGTTATTTAGAAATCTTAGGAAAATTAAGGGTAAACATGGCCATATGCTGATCAAAATAGACTTGGAAAAGGCTTTTGATCGCATTGAGTGGTCGTTTGTCCACCACACTCTTGTATATTCCAATTTCCACCCAAATTTTATAAATTACTTCTTCGATGTATCTCTACTAGCTCTATATCAGTGTTAGTAAATGGATCTGCCAATACCTTTTTCGAACCGAGTAGAGGCATTAGGACCCTTTATCTCCTTACATCTTTATTTTATACCTTGAAATGTTGTCTAGATATATTACTAATCAAGTAGACACTCGTCAATGGGATCCTATTACCATAGGAAAAAAAATACTAGTTTTTCACATCTATTTATTGCAGATGACTTAACATTAATGGCTAGGACAAATAAAAAATCATGTCATGCAATAAAACTAGGTCTAAATACTTTTTGCTCCCTTAGTGGTCAAAGCATAAACCATGCTAAATAAAAAATTATGTTCTCCCGAAATTGTAACCCTACAACCATCAATAGTATTTCAAGCACTTTGGGGTTTAAGAGGGGTGAAAATTTCGGGAACTACTTGGGATTTCCAATCCTAAATAAAAGTCCTAGACCAACGGACTATAATTTTATTATAGATAAAATGAAATCAAGATTGGCTAGTTGGAAGATGAGATTCATCAATATGGTGGGAAGAACAAATCTAGATCAATCATGTCTAAACTCTTTACCAAACTATTACATGCAATACACCCTCCTCCCTACTAAAACACGCAACAAGATTGATAAAATACGAAGGGACTTTATTTGGGGTTCGAGTGAAGCCAAAAGAAATCTTCACATGATTAGTTGGTAAAATATTTGTAAACCTAACTCATTAGGGGGGGGGGGGTTGGGACTGCATAATGCACACTCAAAAAACTTGTCTAACCTAGCCAGTTTAACATGGATACTACTCACCCAAACAACCACTCCTTGGTCCAGATTGATTATCACTAAGTTTGGAAAAGGTTGCACCAAATCAAACCAATCTTTTATTTGGAATGCTATAAAGAAAGGGTGGGAGGTATGTAAAAAAAGGATCATATGGTCTCCACACATTAACTCTAACATTAATATATGGAACCTCAATTGGATTTCGGATTCACTAAACCTACGAACTTTACTACATGGTCCTCTATCAATTGACCACTACAACATAATAATAAGAGATATCTATTCAGACCATAATTGGGACCTCCAAAAATTGTCCATGGAATTTCCTAAAGAAATCCACCAAAATATTCTTAAGGCTAAAATTCGTAAATAAGGTCCCATAAATGATATTTCAATTTGGTCCCTCTATCCAAAAGGTATTTTTAGCACTAAAAGTTGTTACTCTATAATTGAATCTCAAACTCAACAGCATGGAGAATTTAATTGGATTTGGTCATTGTCATGTCCCAACAAAATTATTTTTTATGTTGCAATGCCTCCACAATAGATTGCCATGCAGAAAATACCTTTCCCAAATTTGTATTAACATAGACTCACACTGCCCTATATGCAACATGAACATGTATAAATCTATTATTCACATATTTTTTGAGTGCACATCGGTAAAAATCTTTTGGAACAACATAGGTGGGGTGACCATTAGTAAACACTCGGATGACCACTGGCTTATACAACTCAAAAACAAATCTATTACCATGAATAACAATATAATGGATTGGAACTATCTCCTATCTTTTGCTATATGGGGAATTTGGATCAATCGAAACAATAACAACCAAAATAATACATCCAAACCCATGAATAAAAATCATATCATTCAGCAAGCTTTAGAATACAAGTTGCTCAAATCTCGTAACACATTGCCTGTGGAAAAGATCCAAATAAAAATATACTGGATAAAGCCTCCAAGAGGGTGGTACAAAATGAATGTGGATACAAGATACATAAAAGAAAAAGGCAGCATTGGGGGAGTTATACGTAATGCAGAGAGAAACTGGATTGTTGGCTTTAGCAAGCTCATAAACGCTAGAGGATAAGTCGAAGCGGAACTCAAAGCAATCAAGGAAGAAATTAAAACTACTCAAGAATGAGATCTTTTTTCACTGGAGATCGAGACAGATTGTGCTGAGGCAGTGCATGCAATTCGTAATGGCAATAAACACCTTGATAGTCTTGTTAAATTATGCAGGTTGTTAATGCACCGAGAGAAGGCGACCCTCCTCGGGCACAACTTTAGGGAAGGCAACAGGGTAGCATACCTCATGGCCAAGCTGCGAAATACTCACAGGAAGAAGGAAAAATCAGTTTTTGTAGTACCACCTAGCAGTTTGGAAAGCCATGTAATAGCGGATAAAAACTATGCTTTTTTTTTGTTAAAATCTTGTTTTTGAAGGCTTGCAACTCTTTAGCTAGCATAGAAAATGAATGTGCCCTACAAGGTAAAGGTTATGATGTAACAAACAATATTTAGCTTTCTAATTAATATATTTCCTATTTGCTCAAAAAAAGAAATAAAATAAAATATATATCCTTAGAAAAGATAAACTGCTATCTTTTTCACATTAATGTTCAGATGCTATTCAGCAATCTCCTTCATTGCTTTCTTGTCCCCATACTTAAGTGGTCCACATATGATGCTAAGGATGGGTAGACCATCTTGTGTATATAATAATTGTTATTGCAGAGCTAATTGTAAAATCAATTTACGAGGAATAAATGCAATAAGTTTACGATAATTACTCCACACCTCAAAATTTCAATTAACAGGGATAAAATAATTCTTTAATCAATAATGTCTTCTTTTACCATCTACCAAGGATGGGAAGAATATTAGAATAAATTTATCCGGAACTGATGAAAAAACAAAGGTGAAAGTTTGATTAGATTGTGTTAAAGTACTAATTCCAGAAAGTGATCAAGAAAAGTACGATCAGAAAATGGTGAAATCGAAAAGGAAAATAATGGTGAAAGGCATCAAATATGAAAGTGTTTACTGGTCATAATATTAGCATGCGACAAGAACGTATTTTAAGTTTTATCTTAATTTAAATAGATCATTAAATCTGTTTGCTTCGAAAATAATGTTAACAATTATACTTGATTTTTGTTCTTAAATATATGTGGTTTATTTGAATACTAATAAATAATCAAGAAATGATAAGCGTAAGTAAGGAGATATGATAGCCAAACCAATGTCGTCAAAGGGTTGGGGGCCACGAGTTCGATAGTTCGAGGGTCTCGAGGTCGGTCGATAGTAGTGGATTAAGAACAATAAATGAAGAACAATAAATGGAGAACAATGAACGAATAACAATTAACGAACAACAATGAAGCTGGAAAAAAATGTTGAGCACGTTAAACGATAAAAGGTAAGTAGAATGTTCTATTGCAGTGAATTGTATGTTACAAAATGATTGGGGTCTCTTTTATATAGAAGGGAAAAATCCTAATATTGTACATTTCTAATTATGACAAAGAATACTACTGGTACAGTTTTATAACGATCTAGTACGGATTTGAACTATCCCTTACAGACCTTATCAGTCCTAATCACGTTTCCTTGGAAAATTCCTGTCTTTCGATGACCGTCCTCGATTTTGCACAGCTCCGGGGTAGACCGTGATGAGACTTCGATGTGCTTTCCCGAAGTGTATATTCTGGGATCGGATTCAAACTTCACTTTGAACACTTCGAGCTCAGGCTCGAAGCATAATAAATACCTCGAAATCGAATTCCTCCGATTTCGGCCGTATACAAAATACTTTAATGAAGAAAGACTATTCAGATACAATAATATGAATCTACTCCATATGAAACTACACTTTTCGCAACTCTTCAAATGCTCTTTACTTTGAGTATACCAACGAGAAGTTAGTTTAATGTATATAGGGGGTTTATGAAGAACTAATTTTACTTTTATATAGAGAGTAATTTGGGCATTTAGTATTTAAAAGATATTTTAGTGAACTAACATTACACTTAGGCCTTCACAATTATTTTAGTCCCGTCTAAAATGACCTCTAAATTTTTCATCACACTATGTTGTGTAATGTGCCTAAAGCTTTCACAACGAACCTCCTTTCGAGTTCAACCTCTGAATATCTATATGTTGCTATTGCATTTGACAGTTGATGCGAGACTAAAATGCATAGTTTAACATGTGATATACCTTACATTTTATGCGCATTAATGATAAAATTACACTTGTTATGTGCTTAATGGAGTTTATTTCATGTGTAGGTGAAGTGGAGATGGAAACGGAGCTAAAAGGATGCAAATACGTCGAAAGATACGCGAAAGGAGACACCCGGGCGACAGAGCCAAACACACTGACCCTGCCTAACGTTAGCCAGGCGTTTGGGCTGAAACGCCAGCCCCACCCTGGCGTTAGCCAGACGTTTGGGCT
>ML348624.1:0-59596 GCA_005239505.1 Nicotiana paniculata | reverse complement strand
CGCATAAATAATTCTGCCAGATAGTATGGTTTAAACACATGCAATATCAGGATTAAAACTGACTCTTCATGGTCAGTTTGGTTTTGGTAGTTGCATAACACCTAAATTGTATTGGGGTGGTCTACAGATTACAAAGAGAAGGCTCGAACGTAAGGCCTCAAGGGAGTTTCGAGTCAGCAAATTAGTTAGAGTCTTACTTCTAGTTTCTTTCATTCTGGAAAATGTACAGCGGCAGTCAAGTTATAACCCCCTGTATTTCTTTAGCTTTCATTGTAATATAATTTAAGACTGGATTGTACGCTTAATTTCTATTTTATTCATGTTCCTGAAATTTCGAGTTTACATTTTTGTCTGTTCTGCCATGATATTAGACAAAAGAACGTATGTAAAATCTGTATAAATATCCCGTTTTGGTTTTTTTAGAAAAAATGGTTATTTCAAATTCAGTAGAGTTTCAACATGAATAGAATCAGTAGATTATCCTCAGTTTATCCTGTATCTCATAAATTTGCAAAAATCAATGTATACATATGTGTGAACTTTAAATCCTTTAGATGCGTGAGATTAGGTTGTTTAGAATTGGTAAGGAGTACTGTTTCAAAATTAATAAAACCGCCTGTGGCATGATCTTTGTTAGAAATCATGAAATTCTGGAAGAAGTAGAGAGATTTCATCTTGCCCATTCGTATCAGAATTAATAAGTAACATATCTTGATATCTGAATTTCATAAGTGTATATATCTGAATGAACAAGGGACATTCTGATTCCCATATTTGCCATCGTTGGCTAAAAACACATCCTTTTTTCAGAACTAGTAGTCCTATCACAAGGAGAGTTGACTTAGGATGGCCCAATGTGATAAAACGGGGCTAGATGAGGCCATAGCACCGTAAGATTTTCTCTTAGAGCAATGTATATCGTTTTAGGAGATCTTCCAGGTAGAATGAATACCTTTAGTTCGAAATTTTTGATAAAAAATCAAATATTATACCAAAGCGACCTAATCAACACTCGGGAGCGATAACTCATGTCCCCGTCTTCAATTTCAGATTATAATAAAAATCACATGTTGTAATTACGGGTGCATTTCATGTGGCGTAATTATAATGTGTCTAAAAATGACAAGTGCACACCATCGTGACTTGTTTTCAAGATAAGTCCATAAACATTAAAAGCGGCTAAAAAGTGAAAAAAGGCTAAAAGCACAATAGGCAAAAAATATGTAAATAATCAGACAATTTTGGCCAAATAATAATAGTTAAGAAACCGTGCTACAACCACGAAATTCGGGAGTGCCTAACACCTTCTCCCGGGTTAACAGAATTCCTTACTCGGATTTCTGGTCGCAGACATTTTAAACAGAGTCAAAATTTCCTCGGTTTGGAATTTCAATAAATAAATGGTGTCCCGGAACACCGTAAAAAATCCGGGTGGCGACTCTGAAATTAATAAATAAATCCCAAATCCGCATAATGTCACTTAAATTGGAAAAAACTCCCATATCCAACCCTTGTCGAAAAAAGGAGGTGTGACACCGTCGACTCTGATGGATTCTCTACCACCCCTAGCCTCTAATGGCTCTTCATGCCCGGTTTCTTTCCGTCTCGAGGTCCTCAAGGGACCAGTGGACATTCACTTCCCTACCCTGAGTCCGTGCTTACCATTCTCAGGCCACCATGGCTCGATCGAGTAAGATCTTTCTTTTTTCCGGCTAAACCTATGGGTTTCTAAGCCAGTCTCTCTATTTCTGGGTTATTTTCTAGAAAACCCTAACCTCTTCTACTGTACCTCTTAGATCTATAACAGATCTGGGGGTTTTCTGAGCTATTTTCGTTTGTTTTATGAGAAACCTTTAGATTTCTCAAAGAGTCGTTTTATTTTCCCATTAATGTTTCCGGAACTTTTCTTCAAAATATATTTCTGGTCTTTTTAATGTTGTTCTCTGATGTTTAAACGACTTGTTGTTAAAATTACTTTTTATTCATAACTTGTTATGTGTAAAACCCAGTTTTAACATTATAATCCTTTGTCTTTGCCGATTTGTTCATGCGATTTGTGTGTATGCCTATTTCTCATGAATATGTTCTAAATCTCTGTGATTTCTACCCTATTATGCTTATTAGGATTTCTGATTTGTTTCTTCCCGCCTATATTATGTTTATTTTGTCTATTGACATAAATTTGTGGTCATTTCCCCAAATCAGTACTATTTTCTAGTTGAATCCCTGATTTTCTGTGATTTCTATCCTATTGTGCTTATTAGGGTTTCTGATTTTGTTTCTCCCTGCCTATACTATGTTTATTCCAGAAGTTTGTAGTAGTTTCCTTTAATCAGTGCTATTTTTTTT
Organism: Nicotiana paniculata; assembly: GCA_005239505.1. Taxonomy (NCBI): domain Eukaryota; kingdom Viridiplantae; phylum Streptophyta; class Magnoliopsida; order Solanales; family Solanaceae; genus Nicotiana; species Nicotiana paniculata. The sequence continues at coordinate 57,247 of ML348624.1, read as the reverse complement.
GAATCATTAATTTCCTGTAATTGACTCCCTAATTTCCTGTAATTGAAACCCCTTACTGATTTCCCGTGATTGGTGCCTTTTTTCGACTTCTAAATTACTTTCTTGCCTTAATTATGTGATTTACTATACTGTTAATTGATTCTTATGTTATTTCCTTAATTAGAACCTCATGTACCTTGCCTTAATCGCTTACTCTATACATGTACTGTGATTGAATTATTTCCTTAGTTGTTATATCCCAGCTATATATAATCTCTTCCCTTATTTGTTACTTATCTTTTACCGTTTGAAATAACTCTCTTAATTAAGGGAGTACTTGCACTGATTTTTACTCTAATTGATTCTGAGTTCTTCAATCACTGAACAATTTAGACTCTTACCTTATTTACCTAGTTCTCAAACTACTATATATATGCTCTCTTCTACTCTCAGTAGACACGAATGGACATTAGTTCACAACTCTCTCACACACTTAAAGCTTTTCTTCTCTCTCTCTTGTTACTTGCTATTATTACTGAACTAGTCGGCTGTAAGCCAAGGCTAGTTATTCACACTACTGCTCTACGCTTAGTATCTACTTTGCTTAACTGGTATGTTCTGATTTAAATCCAAGTTCCAAACTCAATGTGTTTTCTTACTACTATAATTTACTGATTACTGTTCTATGTCTGATATTCTGAAGCTTTTCAATATGTAGTTAGCATGTTTTCACTTAGCATATTAGTTCTATCCTAATTCAACTTAGGATCAGCATGTTTATGAACTTGTTTATTCTTTTGTAGCATGTCCCAGCCTGACTCTACTCTGTTTATGTTTTTCTGGTTTCTAGCATGAACCTTTCTTTGCAAAGCAAATTTGTTACCCTAAGTTGTCTGATTCTATTCTTAATTCTGTTTAATGTAACTATGTCCCACTTGTCTGTTCTGAAATCCATAATCCTACACCGTGTTTGTATTATTAGCTATCTCCTAATCCCATAAACCCCCTACAAAACTTTTGTGCTTCTGCCTGTCATGTGTTCACTGTATATGTCCTATGTGTCCCCAATTCCCAATCTCCCTGTGTGAAAGACTGTTGAACTTGCTTCCTTTTGAGTGTTCTACTATTTGTTTGATTCTTCAAGTGTTTGCATTGTTCCTGTTCAAATTATTTTACTACAAATCGAATCCTATTTTATAAGACTTCTTTAATTCACTGAGTCTTTTCAATATTGTTTTATACCAAAGCATTTTCAAAAAAACTATGTCAAGCACTCTCACTCTACTCTTAGGTCCTTAGGTTCTGCCCCTCCAATGTGTGACTGCCTTGGGATTCCTGTGAGATCCCTCTAAATTCTGATGCACTGGGGATGGCTCTTCCACACTGCACTTACTCAGTTCTGGTTATGAAATCTGCGTGTGAGTATTGCCCGATATCCTTGAGGTCCTTAGGGAACTCTGACATGCCCGGACATGAGAAAGCTATGAAACTCTGACAGTCGAGGTTATGAACATCTGGTATCCTCAGGGTACATTTGGGCTTGCTTCAGGCTCCCTATAATTTAACTTCTTCTTTTCTATCTATTTATGTAATTCATTCAGCTATTGGTTTGTAATAATTATTGTAAACATATATTGGGGATGGCTAGTGAAATGGGGAGGGTAGCCATATAATTCTGTTAATATCATCGGGTAGAAAGCATGTTTTAAGCTTTACATTATTTCTATCTGCATTAGAATCTATGTTTTAGGACCTGCATGTTCATTCAAACTATGCCAAGCATGCACTAGATATCATGTTCCTGGGATTTCATGCCTACTGTTTCAGTATCTCATTCACGCTTTATGTTTATCGCTTAGAAATCCTGCTCCTAGGACAATAAACAACGTTAACATAAAAGCTTTTACTCTTGTGCATTCAAAAAATCATGTTTCGATCATTCTGTAACCCTTTTGTGAATTTTTTTAAAATCAATCCACTAGGCATTGTGTCTAGGGGTAATTTTTATATATGAAAAGATAAAATTACAACAACGGAGGGGGGCATAAACCTGACCTCCAAGTGTAAAGGAGCACTTGGCCATCCTAGTGTGATGGTCAAGTGGACCAGAAAGCTATGATGTGTCAGACCTATGGTGGAGGTCCAAATCCCTATCCAAGATTGATAGGAGCCTTGGTATACAAAAACAATGTGATTTAAACCTAGGTCAACTATAAAAAACAACGTTATAAGTCCTAAATCTACCAAGTAAAATGTTTGGAATAATATATTTCATATATAATAAAGTGTCCCAGAAGGGCAAAGCAAAAGATGTGTAGGAGAGGGTTGTTCTATCTTCACTTTGCTTTGGCTCTGAAGAGGAAATCAAGTATGAATATAGCTCTCAAATAGATCCAAATAATTGGTTGGGGTTGTTGTCTCTGTTTGATGTGAATGACAGAAGAGAGTGTGCACTAACCTGTGTCCAGTTTCCTAGCATGGTTGTTTGAACTGGACTTTGTCTGTTGGTCTGAATGGGTCAAGGAAATGAGTTCTTGCCCCTTAGTTGTTTTTTGTTGGTGGTGCAATGTTGATGAGGGATCTGTGTAGTGTTGGGGAGTCACTAGGGTGACAGTCTGATTAGGAGCTGTTGGTGAGATGACTAAGCAATACTGGGGAGTCTCTGTGATGGCAATTGTTGGCCCATGTCACTGAATGAGTTTTGAAGATTGACAAATGTTGACAAGATGAGCCAGGTCCATCAAATCATACACACCTTAACGGAGCAGTTGGCACAAGAATCGTACAAGCATAGGAGATATCAGTGATTTCTGAGTATCAAAGAACTAAGAGGATGTCTCCTAATATGAAAAGATTGCAAACTGATGTAGATGAAAGAAGTTGAATTCAGCAAGGACAGAAACAAAAGAAGGAAGTTGAGTTTGATAAGAACTTGTTCTCCCAGGTAGAAGCGGACCAGAACTCAACAATGACTTTATAAATACTCAAAGTATTATTGCTGAAAGATATGACACAAAAAGACGCACAAAGGGCTAAATTGAATCAAGTTCTGTAAGCAAAATTCCCAGGTTATTTGCAAGCAGAAGTATTGTGCAAAGACTACAGTTCAACTAGAAGAAACAGTTCCATTCATTTATCATTGAGTCTAGTTGGGTGTAGTAGGAGTTTTAACATTGTATCTTTTCAGCTTTCTTAGAAGCAAATTGCAATAGGTACACACTATTCAAGTTAGAGTTAGCTTGACGTCTGTAGAAATTAGCTAGAGGCTAGTTGATATAAAGAGGATTAGAGTTAGTCCTAGGATTATAAAAGAGTTTATTTTGTAAGTCCGTTTGGCTCAAAATTTTTAGTGAAGGAGCAAATCCTACCGAGGAGTAGGTCGTGGTTTTTTCACCTTTTGAGCCATGTGTTTTCCACGTAAAAATATATGTGTATTTACTTTACTACTTTATTATTCCGCAAATAGTAGTAAGTAGTACACCAAGAAGAACCAGGTTCTTCTTATTAGACATCACTCGAAAATTGGGTACTGCACAATTAACTTATAATATTGTTTAGTATTGACGTCTAAAACATCAACAATCTGGTAAGTTTATTGGAACTGGTGGAGGAATGCTAGCTGGGAAATCCTCCATGGGGACTCTTGATGTGGACTGAGGGATTGGTCTTCTTCAGGGCCGTTGGGGTGGTTGAAGTGGGCCAATTGGCACCCTCTCAGTGGTTTGAGCATATGGGATGCTAATACCACCCACTGAGATTGTGTCAATTGGTCCAAGCTTGTGAATGTAATGATAATTCCTGCAAAAAAACCAAAAAAACAGTTAGTAAAGGAGGTGCCCTGTTTCCAGTATCATAAGAGTACTGGAAACAGGATTCTGGATTGGGTTTTTTGGGTGGTGGGAGTCATTGGGTTTAGGGAGTGATTGTGGTTTATGGGGTTTGTTTATGTGACTGAAAGATAAGGCTACTTGGTTCTGGTGGTGGGAGGAAGAGAGGTGGAAAAAGGCAATTACACAGATGGTCATTTGTGAGGTCTGTGAGGGGTTGGAGATGTTGTCGAAGAGGAAGGGGGTGTCAGAGGTCCATATGGGTTGTGCTTCATTAGGGTATGGGTAGTGTTTGCAACTGGGTCTGTTGCTATTATGGTGATGGAAAGATTGCACTTTATGGACCCCTATTTTCTCTCTTCAAACAATTGTGAGCTTGTTTGAGGCAAATGGAGTGTTTCTTGAGTATTATTCTTTAAGAACAATCTCTTGAAACAGGTCCATTGTTGAGGGATTGTTAAGGTACCTGCAAAAAAGTAAACTGAATTAGTTAGAAGAGGTCCAGTCTTGGTCAGTTCTTTTAGATTCTAGGTTGCTATCAGGTTCTTGTGGAATGGTATGCTCTGGGTTGTTGGTTGGTGTTCCTGGGTTCTTTGGATAATTGGGAGCAAGGAACCAAGGGTGTGTGAGTGTGAGGTTTCTGTGTTCTCTGTTGTGATAGAGTGTGTGTTCAGTGGGTGTAATGGTGCTTGGTGTTTGTGGAGGCCTGGTATATTGGGGGGCTGGAGGTTTGTGTTGGTGTATGGTATAAAAAGGTGAGTTTGCTCTGTGATGGTGGCTTTGATGGATATTGTTATGGATGCTTGTTATGTCTCTTGTAAAGGAGGTTTTGCTTCTGTTATGGGATACACTAATTCTTTGTTCTGTTCCCAGGAGATTGAGCCCTAAGTCTAGTACCACACCCTGGAAGCATAATAGAGTATTAGGTAGTTCAAAGGAATACTTAACCTGCAAAAAAACAAACATTGTTAGAAGGCTGGTGTTGCTATTGACATTGAGGTTGGCAGTTTTGGTGGATTTTAGAACTAGTGAGAATGCTCAAGTATGATGAACTTGGTCAGTTATGGACAGAAGAGAGGTCATGGAGCATGTTGACAGGGAAGGTGATTTTCTTGGTTAATGTGTGTCTGAAGGCAGGGGTGCCCTGTTGATCCAAGCAGAGTTGACCTCTGATGTGTGGAGGTAGGTCCATGTGGGTATTATAGTGGGTAGTAGAGGTGAGGTTATGGTTGATTTTGGACAAGGAGTCAGCTGGACAGTTAGCTTCTCTGAATACATGGGAGTAGATAACTCCTTCACATTGTTGGCTCAGAGCTTTAATTCTTTGAAGATGTATGTTCAAGGACCAAGGAGGTACAATGTTACTAGTTAACCACTGGATGGGAAGTTTGGAGTCAGCTTCCAGATGGATTTTGGTATAGCCATTCTCAATGCACCAATTGAAGCCAATGAGTGCAGTTTCTGCTTCAGCTAGGTTGTTGGTGCCTTCTCCCAGTGGACTGGAAATTGCATGGATGAAATGCCCTTGGTGATCTCTAATGACAATCCCTGCTCCAATTTTGCCAGGGTTGCTTAGAGCACTGCCATCTGAATTCATTTTGATATATCCAGGCTCTGGTTTTTGCCATGCCACTTGTTGAACCCTTGTATGGTGTCTTAGGTGTTCAATAGCAGGATATATTTCCTTCCAGTTGGTTGGCCAGTGGACATTGGTGTAGACAGTGTTCAGGAGAAGGAGAAGATCAGAGGTGATGGAGAATATAGTCCTAGTGACATGTGATGTTTTTCCTCCATATTTGGCTGCACATCTGTTTTTCCACAAATTCCAACAAATGATAATTGGCATTGTGTCTAAGAGAAGCTTTTGAGCATCATTTCCTCTTGGTTGTAGCCACCGTTTCATGAGAGTGATTCTTAGAGGCTGGATGGTGGTGTGAATGCCAACAAGAGCATTGAAGTGGTTCCAAATGATTCTGGCAAAGGATCCTGAACTGAGGATGTGCTCCACATTTTCAGCAGCAGGTTTAGTGCAACATACACATTTGTTAACACTAGGAGGCCCAAATTTGGACACTCTATCGTCAGTAGGAAGTTTGTTACTTAAGGCTCTCCATAGGCAGAATGACCATTTAAAAGGAATGTTCTTGTGTAAGGTTAGTTTGTTAGTTAGGAGAACCTGTCTTCTTTCTCTAATCACTGATCAGGATGATGCACATGAGAATTCACCAGAGTTGTTGAGGGACCAAATTGCTTTGTCAGAGGAGTGAGGATTGTGATGGATTTGAGTGAGGAGGATATGTGGTATCATGTGCAAATGAGCTGTTTGGGTGAGTTTTTGGAGATCCCATTGCCCATTGATCCAGAAGTGAGAGACTTTGATGTTGCCAGGTCTGCCACTCTCATGTCTGTGCCCAGCAAGATTGCCCGTCCCTAACCAATTGTCCCACCAAAAACTAGCATTCCCAGAATGGAGTCTCCATCGAATGTGAAATTCAGCATGCATCTTATTCACCATCATTTTCTTCCATGCTTGAGATTGGCCAGAGTCCCATTTTTTGGATATGGGATGAGATCTCTTGCAGTATTTAGCATACAAGAATTCACTCCATAAGGTTTGTTTTGTTCTGAACCACCACCATTGTTTGTTCTCCATGGCTTTACAGACCTCCTCAATAGCTCTTAAGCCAATGCCACCTTCTTCAGTTGGGTAAGACAATCTATGCCACGATGCCCAGTGATACTTGTTCCTGTCCTTATCCATCCCCCAAAATAAATTAGCAGCAAGTTTCTCAAATTGTCTGAAGATAGCCTTAGGAGGAGACACTGCAGATAGAAGATGAATTGGAAGGGATTGAAGGACATGCTTGATCAGGGTCATTCTGCCTCCATAAGATAGGATTCTACCGTGCCAACCCCTGATCCTGCTGATCACTTTGGAAATTAGGCCATTTAAGGGGACAATCCTTTTCCTGCCAATATAAAGAGGACATCTAAGATAGGTGATAGGAGAGTCCTTTCTAGTGAAGCCTGTGGTCTGCTGAATTCTTCTGTTGGTGCTCTGAAAGACTGATGGAGCAGTCAAATAATGACTCTTGTTCTTGTTAACCTGATGCCCAGACACCTGCTCATATTGTTGTAGATTGTCATGATTTTCCTCAAGGAGGTTCTGCATCCTGAGGTGAAGATGATCACATCATCTGCAAAGCTCAAGTGTGTGATCTGAGGACCCCTTTTTATCCATGTAGAAACCATTGAAGAATTTATCATGTGAGAGCTTGTTGAGCATCCTTGAAAGCAGTTCAGCTCCCATGATAAACAGAGATGGAGCCAAGGGGTCTCCCTACTTAAGTCCCCTTGTAGAATGAAAGAAGCCATACCTTGTGCCATTTAAAATGACAGAGTACCAATTATTGGACATTGTTCTCCACATCATTTCAATAATCTTCTCACTGAAGCCCAATCTTCTCATCATAATGCAAGTGAAAGACTAAGAAACCCTGTTATAAGCCTTTGCCATATCCAGTTTGATTACTACATTAGCACCTATGTTAGGTTTTTTTGATACCTTGAACAATTTCCTGTGCCAGCATAATGTTTTCTGAAATACTTCTGCCTTTAACAAAACCAGTCTGGTTGGGGCTTATGATTTTGGGAAGGATGGGAGAAATTCTAGAGAAGATGATTTTGGAGATGATTTTATTGAGGAAGTTGCTCAAGCTTATGGGCCTATACTCAGATAGGGAGTTTGGGAACTCCACTTTGGGCAGTAGGACTAAGCAGGCTTGGGTCATATGTTTGGGCATAGAGTAGACACAGAAAAAGGCATTGACAACATTAAAGAGGTCATGCTTGATGATGTCCCAACAGTACTGGAAAAATTTCCCATTAAGACCATCAGGTCCAGCTGCACTGGTAGGATTCATGGAAAAGACAGTGTGTTTGAGTTCTTCCATTGTAGGGTCAGTGTGGAGGCTCTCATTGTCAGCATCAATGACCAAGGTAGGGATACAGGAGAGAAGATCTTCCCTAATGGTTCCATCAGGACCAGAGAACGGGTTCTGAAAGTGATCACAGGCAGCATCACCAATGTTCTGATCTCCTTGAATCCATTCACCATCTTCATTTTTTATTTTATGGATGTAAAGCTTCCTCCTTCTTCCTCTGATTAGGCTGTGGAAATACTTGGAATTAGCATCTCCATCCTTGAACCAGTGCAATTGTGTTTTCTGCTTTAACACTGCCTCTTCAGTTTTCAGGTGCTTAACATATTGGGCAGTGAGTTCATGAGTTGCTGATCTGTCAGTTTCATTATTGGATTGAGCCTAGGTTTTTTCTGCTTTTTTGACCTTTTCCTCAAAATCCTTGGTTTTCTGAAATATATCACCATATTCGTGTCTCGACCACTTAGAGAGAGTGTTGCACAATGTCTTGATTTTCTGATGGAATACCCACATAGGATTGCCCTGAACTTGTCTACCCCATATTTCTTGGACCAGGGGTAAGAAACAAGCATTTTCAGTCCAACAATTCAGAAACTTGAAGTATTTAGGACCATTATCAGGCCTGACATGCATTTCCATGTGAAGGGGTGAGTGGTCTAATCCAGCAGATGCAAGGTGAATGATGGTAGTTGTAGGGTGGGATGTGAGACAACTATCATTGACTAGACCTCTGTCTAGTCTCTTCCACACAATTGAGCACGGACCTCTTCCATTAGACCAGGTATATCTAGGTCCATAGAATCCCAAATCAGTTAGACCACAGTCTTCAATCATACTTAAGAACTCTAAGCTCTTATTGATTTGGTATGGAATGCCACCAATTTTTTATTCAATGGATGCCATGACATTAAAGTCCCCAGTGACACACCAAGGGGCAGAAAAGCTTTGTGCTTTAGCTCTCAAAGTATCCCATAAAGGCCTTCTCCACACAGGTTTGCACTTGGCATAAATGATGGTGAGGCGGAAAGCATCTGCGACTTCTATGTGTTTTAGCTCCATAGTGATTTGTTGCTCATCATGATCTAGAATGGTGCCAGTGAAGTCTTGATCCCAGAAGATCCATATCTTGTTATTGGTGTTGGTTGTTGCATGCTGTATGGATAATTGGGTTTTGTAGTGATTGAGGTGAGAGATATCCAGGAAAGGCTCCAGGACAGCTATGAAGGAAATCTTGTGGATTTATTTTAAGGTTTTGAGTCTTTCAATGGCTCCATAGGTTCTGATACCTTGGACATTCCATACAAGTGTACTAATCATTAAAACTTTGGGGGGAGTTTTGTGTTTGGTGGCGCATTGCTTGTTCCAGCAGCTTTTCTTCTTGTGAGTCTTGGTGAAGGATTGTATCTTCTGGGGGATAAACCATGGGAATCAATCATATCATGTTGTTGATATTCACCATTGATTTCATTAACCAGGAGATTAACCATTAGAAATCATGCTTTAGGAATTCTGTTAATTTAACGATCATTGACATAAAACTGTCGTTTCTGTGCATTTAGAAATCATGTATTAGGCACTCTGTTTGTATTTGCTTAACCACGCCTAGTTTTAACTATTGATTCATGAAAAAGGTAAAAACAATCTCACATACGATTATCCTGTTTTAGATAAAACTGGCAACACTCCCTGCACTTTCGTAACATCTAGAACAACATGCTTTTAGGCAAAAAATAACTTCTGAACTGTCTAAAGATTAACATGCTTAAAAATCAATAGGTAAACTGATTAGGTCCCTGCTCCCGAGTTTATAAAAATAAATCTGCATATTTCTGTGCATTGACATTCACTTAGATATCCTGTCTTAGGATTCTGTCTCATGAAACCACCTCTTGTTTGTGTTTGGGACGTGCTGATTATGTGCATTACTTGTGGAGATAAATCTGGGCCTCATAACTGCTTTCATGCATTTATCTGATCGGTCATATTTGTTCTTGTCTATCGCTTAGAATTTTATCCTTTTACAACCTTAGGAGTCTGTTTAGAACTACCTATACTTAGAGGTCCTAAATTCCTCCATGACCCTTGAGAAAGGACGGGTAACAGCACGCATAGAGATCGCTAATTAAATTCGCTTAATAATCGCTAAGGGGTGGGGTAAAGGGTATATATGGATATGATGACCGGTGCGCTAATGTCACGTGTAGCCCCTCACTGAGAAGTGATTACCGGGCATTGCATTGACGTGATCCTATAGAATAAACAACTTAGGATTCTCCAATACTTCCATGTGTTTACTTTGACTGCTTATTTGCTACTTGCTTAAATTCACAAAGTATGTTTGGCTGGGAACAACACTTGTGGACTTTGAGGGGTGCCTAACACCTTCCCCTTGGAGTAATTTCAAGCCCTTACCCAATCTTTGGTTATTCAATTAGTGTTATTATAACCCTTAATAGGTGCCCTAACCCACCTTAATTCTTTAGGTGACGACTCTTCAAATCCTTACATCCCTTATCCCAAAAGGAAATGAGTTGTCCCAATAATGTCAAGAAGCCTGACCAATTCGAAAGGAGAGGAAAGAGGGGGCGTGACAACATTGATTTCGAAAAAAATGACTGTTTTTAAAAAAAAAGAAAAGTGAAAAATTTCTTATGTCCAAAGGGGCGCTAAGTGGTGTTTGGACATAAGAATTGTAAAATTCCCAAAAAAGTGAAAAAAATTTTCAAGTGAAAATGATATTTGAAAATTAGAGTTGTGTTTGGCCATGAGATTATTTTGGGTTCTTTTTGAAGTTTTGTGAGTGATTTGAAGAATTTTGAAAAACAGCTTTTTGAAATTTTTTAAATTTTCGAAAAATTTCAAATCATCTTCAAATGAAAAAAAAATTGTGGCCACACATTGATTTCGAAAAATGAACATTTTACAAAAAAAAGTGAAATTTTTTTGTCCAAACAGGCTCAATCTCCACATTTCAAAATCTACAAAAGGACCATTCAGAAAAGTTTTCCATTTACACACACATCCCTCTCCCTCCCTCTTTTCTTTTTCTTCCTTTCTCGAATTTGGCGCGTAAATCCACCATTGATAACTCTAATCTAGGGCAAAACTCATCACTTCAATTTTCAAAATCCACAAAAATGGAAACCTTCAAAGTGTAACTCGATCAGATACACACTTTTTTATCATCAAATAAACCATTGGCTTACTCGACGTTGCTTCATCTCCGGCAACAATCCGACACGAACTCTTCTTTCGTTCAATTGCTCACCGATTCATCTTCTATCATCTTGCCCTATATTCTCGTCGATATATTCAATAACGATGAGGAAATGTGAGTTCCTCCTCACCATCTTTTCAAAGAGTTTAAGTCTATGTAATGACAGTGTAAAAAGTAGAATCGTGTTACTTATTAAATAATTACAACTTATTCTCTTGATAACTATTACTATATCGTTCCGTTTTATGTGATGTTGGCACGAAGTTTAAGAGAGAAACGAAGAAAGACTTTTGAGACTTGTTGTCTAAAACAAATCATAGATATTAGGTTTGAGAAGTTTTTTGATACTTGTGGTTTAAAACAAATGATGATAGATATTAGTTTGAGAAGTTTAGAAACAGTTAAACTGTCTCTAAATGTAGAGAAGTGTTCTTCTTTTCGGGACATACTAAAAAGGAAAGTGAATCACATAAATCATGCTAGAGGGAGTAACTATTAATTCGATAAAAGTGATAACTAAGCTACTATTACAGTACAAGATTTGCTTATAGTGTAAAAGAATCTTTACTGTCCGTTGTTTAACTTAAATCCCTTTTCAAAAGGATTCAAGTTATAGACTGACATTGTAAATAATAATAACACTAAAAATGTAATTTAACGTGTTATAAGAGGTTACTGGTCACGCATATTATAGGTATATTACCTTTAATTGATTTCTACGTAACTTGATAATGTCTATTTTAGCGTAAATTTCTTACACTAACCAATTGTAGCAGGTAGTTACCATCGTTTCAGGTTTAACAAACTACACTTACTATAAATGGTTACTTGTACTTGGTTTCTAAGTGATCTGATAACCTAACTTTTTTTTTCTTTGTGTACAAAAATTAAACTCTTTTTTTGTTCAATATTATCTCTTTGCTTTGAAAGTTTCAGGAATTGATCTGGTTTTCTTTTCTTTTGGTTTGTTTCCTAAATATATTTAGTGTTGCTCAGGCTTTGAAGTGCTTGGGATTTATGATTTATCACCCATCTATAGTTGGCTCAATCGAAGGTTGCCCTTTATTATTTTTATTTTTGTTTCTCTATTGGCTTATAAGACTCCTTTTAAGTTGTCCATTTAAACTCTCAAAGAAGGTGTCTTGTTTAGTCCCTCAATTTCATAATTTTGGACGTTTGTACTTTCCAAGACTCAAGAAAAGGAAAATATCCACAAGTTGGAAAATTTATGTCCAACTTTAAATTGGTTGTCAAAATTTAGTATACTCGTCTATTTCAAAGTGAGAAGTGACAAATGCTTCGGGAGAGAGAGAAAAAGAAGAGAAGAAAATCTTATTTTATTTGCATCAGGGCGAATGTGATGAAGTTGAAGATCGAGTATGTCTAAAAAATTAAAGGATGTACATTGAAACATGATAAAGATGCCACAAACACAAATATGAAGGAGAGAGATTATTTTTTCTTTCCGTTTTTGATGTCATTCATACAAATTAAAGCCACATGTTTAAGTTATTCATTTACTGCTAATGTATAATTACATGTCTCGGGGCAAATTTAGAGTTCTGGGGCTAATGTAGCTTCGATTACTGAATGTAGGTGATGATGCCACGACTATTGTTGATTCTCTTGTTGAGGTCATTACGACCAACAAGATTAAGGTACTCTGAAATTCTTGATAGGCACAAAATATTGCACTTGAGAAAGCATTTACTAAGAAATGTGCTCGGAAAATTTGACGCGGCTATTGCTAATTGCAGTCTGTTTGCAACTTGGGTGTCTGGTGTATATTGATGCAGCAGTTCAACTCGTCGCTTTTGGATGCACATTTCCAGTCTTTGCTGAGGGAAATTACATGTGCCCTTGACAATCCTATTGGGTCTCTTTCGGTCATATTTGAGGCTATGCAGGTATATCCGATCGAGTTTATTGTGCGATAATCTGTCTAACCTAAACTGTGTAAAGTCTGGATCTTGTCAATGAATAGGAGTTCAAACTCTTCTGTCTAGTCTCCACAATATCATATATGTGAAAATGATTCATTAAGCTAAAAAAGGATATATTAGTATACTACTGTCACGATTGACGGTGCATCAACATTGTCCTGCTGAAATTTGGTACTTAGAAGTAGAGGAACAACTCTTTGAAATATTTGTATGAGCAGAATTTATTTAGCAATTTTTTTTTAAAATGAGTAAAGAAAAACACTTCTGCTAGAAAATCGAAAGTTGCGTTGCTTGTAGTAATCTGTGCTGAAAAGAGGCATCATCCTTCTCTTTTACTGAACAAAAGATGAACTCTAAATAAAGTGTTTATCCTAGCTTTTTATTCATTTGTAAGGAGTATAATGTTTGTTTTTGTTGAATAGAGCAAGCAAATTTTCTCCGAATATGGCATGCTGTTGCTACCAAACGCACACGCAAGTATACATGGTCGTACAAGTAATAAAATGATAAGTCGAGTGTCGAACCCACAAAGACTTGTGTTAGCTACCCACTAGTTACTCCAAGATTATTATTCAGCCAAGTATTTCAGAGTTCATATGTTGCTCCTTTTCCATGTCCACATAAAATTGAACAAGTGCTTGAAGGTTATCTGTGTCCTTTGCTTCCCTCAACCTCCTGTGAAATGTTCTCTTGGTTCGTGGTCAAAGACTTGAAGTCTATCCTGGCTTCTGACCCTTCGCATTCAATCAAAGTTCCTGAGAGTAGAGCAACCAATAAGAAACGTTAGACTTGACGAAATAAACAACTAAAGTAAAAACTAGAAAGTAGTCAATATTCAAGTCCCCGGCAATGGCGCCAAAAACTTGTTACTGCCAAACACACACACAAGTATACGTGATCGTACAAGTAATAAAGTGATAAGTCGAGTGTCGGACACACAAAGACTTATGTTAACTACCCACTAGTTTCACTTTCACCAAGATTATTATTCAGTCAAGTATTTCAGAGTTCAAAACGGTGATTATACTACTCACTAATTCTAACAAGTAACTAATTTGTCAAGCAGCAAAATGGTTATTGTGTATTCGGTAGAGACAAATATTCTAGGATTGTGGTCGATTCACCAATCCTATTGTGTTCTAACTAACTCTCCCTATCATACAATTCACTCATGGTTGCTAATTAATTGAACAGTTGCTCTCGTAGTATTCTCCCGAATTCCTACTCGCCTATTCAAAATAGATTAACGCCTATATTCCTATGGAATTAATAACACATTAAGATTACAATATTTAATTAAGCACGATGACTAGGTATATTCCTATCATAACCAAAAATTCGCCTCGCTCAGAGTTAAGATCATGCTCTCTTCAATTCTTTTATAATCTAAACGCAACTTTCCCAAGCATATCATAGATAGTAAATAGAACCTAATTGTTGGCCAGACAATTAAGCAATTAATCACACAATTGAAGAAACAATCATATATTAGTGAATTGTAATCAAGGTTAAGTCAAATTTAAACAAAAATATTCATGGTTAAATCACAACCCCAGAACTATGGGTTTTAGCCACTCATGATAATATAAAAACAAATTTACAAGTGTTGAATAATTGAAAATACTAAGAAAAGCTTAAGAAAACTGAGATATCGTCGCTCTCGGATGTTCCTTGCGTGTATTTTTCCTTCAAAGTGGCGTCTCCCCTTTCAAAATAGGCTTAGTCTTACTTTTATACACGGTGGTTAGGTCTTGGGCCGAAATAACCTTGTCCCGGGCGAATTAGGAGAGATTTCCCCCATGGTAGCGTGGGGCGCTATCCCTGGCGCTAGCTTTTTTTTTTTGTTTCTGGGAATTGCGCCATAGGTAGCGCCCCATGCTGCCTGTGGCGCTACAAATGACCATTTTCTAATTTTTCTCCTTTTTGACTCTACAAGATTCTTGGGTTCATTTTCTTCACCTTCAGCCTCATTTGGCTGCAGTACTACCCATTTTTGGCAGACAACGACTTGCGCTTGATCATGCAGGGTTAACGATGAAGCTAGGGAAGCTAAAGCATCAGCCTTTTTATTTTCTTTCCTTGGCACATGCTGAATAGTCACATCACCGAGCCACCCCATTAACTTTTTAGCATAACCATGATATGGGCGTAGTTCAGGCTTCTTGACCTCGTAACTACCTAGAAGTTGACTGACAACTAACTGAGAGTCACCAAAGACTTACAATTGCAACCGCTTCATTTCGACAGCCATTTCAAGCCCAAGTATTGGTGCTTAATACTCAGCAACGTTGTTAGAGTAGAGTTGCGTCAATGAAAAAGAGTAGTGCAAAACTTCACCTTGAGAAATGACAAATACTACGCCAGCACCAGCTCCTCCGCGATGTGCAGAACCATCAAAGTACATCTTCCATGGAGGCTGAACTTCAATGAACATTGCGTCTTCATCAGGTAGTTCATCAGTTAGTTCCCAATCATCAGGTATAAGGTGATCTTCCAAGAAGTCCGCTAACGCTTGTCCTTTTATAGCCTTTTGAGGGATGTACACGATTTCAAATTGTTGAAACTGGAGGTACCACCTTGCTAGTCGATCACTAAGGACAAGTTTTGACATCACGAACTTGATGGGATTTGCTCTAGAAACCAAACAAATGACATGAGCTTGAAAGTAGTGCTTCAACTTTTGAATTGAGAAGACTAGCGTCAAACACAACTTTTCAATTGGCGAATAACTTAGCTCGTGTGGTGTCATCACCCTCCTCAAGTAGTAAAGGGAGTTTTCTTTCCCTTTGCTAATAGCGCTCCAACAGACCTTTCTTGTGCTGAAATGTATAGTGTCAGTGGCTTTCCAAGTATAGGGGATGCCAACACTGGAGGCTTTATCAAGTAAGATTTAATGCTTTCAAAGGTATTGCTACACGCTTGGTCCCATTTGAAAGGGACACCTTTCTTCATAAGGCGACTGAATGGTTGGCACCTCCCAGCTAGGTTTGAGATGAATCTCCTAAGATACGCTAACTTTCCTTGCAGACTTTTCAATTCGTGAATATCCCGAGGCTCAGGCATTTTCAAGATTGCATCTACTTTGGCTTGATCAATTTCAATCCCTCGATGTCGGACAATGAAACCAAGGAATTTTCCAGAAATAACTCCAAAGGCGCATTTCAATGGATTCATCCTAAGTTGGTACCTTCGGAGCAGCTCAAACACCATTCTCAAGTCTTTCAAGTGGTCTCCCCTCTTTCTCGATTTTACCACCAAGTCGTCCATGTAGCATTCGACATTTTTGTGGAGAAGATCGTCAAAAATATTCTGCATAGCCCTTTGATAAGTAGCAACAACGTTCTTCAAGCCAAAAGGCATTACCGTGTAGCAATAAATACCCTTGGGGGTGCATTACGCAATAAGCTTTTCATCTTTTGGTGCCATGTGAATTTGGTTATAGCGTGACGAACCATCCATAAAAGACATTGCCTCTTACCCAGTAGTAGCATCGATCATCAACTCTCGAATAGGAAGCGGGAATTTATATTTCGGGCACGCATTGTTGAGATCCCTGAAGCCGACGCGTACTCGAATCTGGCCATTTTTCTTTCTTACGGGGACAATACTTGAAACTCATGTTGGGTATTTGACTTTCACGAATAAAGCCAGCTTCGATGAGTTTGTTAACTTCGGTTTCAATCAAGGGAACCAAGTCCGGCCTAAAGCACCTTTGGGCTTGTTTAACAGGGCGAGCACCATTCTTGACGGTAAGGTGATGGACTGCTACTTTCGGGTCCAAGCCAAGCATCTCTTTGTAGCTCCAAGCAAAGACATCCCTGAAATCCTTGATTAACTCAATATAAGTGCTTTCTTCATCAACTTCTAGTAAAGCACTTAGGTAGGTGGGTCTTGGTTCTTCATCGGTGCCAAGGTTAATTTCTTTTAAGGCATCAATTGTAGTCTTCACTCCTTCTTTAAGTTCAGGTGGATAATCTTCCGCATCTTCATCTTCATGGAAGTCCCCATTGTTGAAGTATATGTGATAACACGATGAAACATCCTCCAAATCTATATTATCCTCCATTGAAGATGGAACACCATTCTCGCCTTGTGCAGTAACATGATACGAAGAACCGACACTTTCCTCATCTTCGTCACATTCCTTAGTGTAGACCACAGTATATGTCTTTACCTTCAGTACTTCTTTGCATGAAACCATAAGTTTTATTTGTCGCCTAATTATAGAAGGAACCAAACTTTGGAAATCTTTAGAGATCTTCTGGATTTTAGGCGAAGCGGGTGTTCATATGCTTTGAAAATTTCTCTGGAACTTATTCCCCTTCTTTAATGGACCCAATCTCTCAAACACCAAAGTCCTCACAATTGATTTTCTAAGTCGATCAAAGACAGAAGGCTTGTTAGAAGTGGTATATTCATCTTCTACAGTGATATAATTGCTGCTAGCCCTTCTTATGGAGATGCGCACTGGTAACAGTTCCTTGTATCCCAAGCCTTCACGCGGTTGTCTCGTTGCAGCTTCTGATGGTAGTTTCCCTAACTTTGACGGCTCATTAGGATTGTATCCAGCTTTTGCAAATAGCCATTAAGCGTTAGGATCAAAACATTCATTTGTTCGCCTTGTAGGGAGTGCCATATTCTACAAACAATTTTGGGCTACAAACCCTGCAAGCGACTTCGAGGACAACTTTACTGCCTCAATTCGTTTTACAGGAAGATTTAACCTCTTTAGCATGTTAGTTTGGAGATTAGATGATTCACCCTTGTCTTTTGTTCCTTTTAGGGACACATTGGAGTGCGGGACCTACTTTCTTTCCATAAGACACAATATCCCCTCTATGATATTTATTCGCGTTGGCGTGTAACTCCTCCGTAACAGCTTTGGCTTTACCAATAGTCACCTAAGCTCTTTTAGTTATGGCCTCTTCATTCTTGCTTTTCATGACATCATCAACTTTTAGCTCCTTCATAATGCGGTTCTTCAAGTAGAACTTTGCATCGGTGAAGTGTGACTCTGCCTCGGTGAATGGCTCATCATCAGCAACTATCTTCTTCTCAACTTCACCCTCGTAGTACTTTAAACATTGATGGTAGGTAGACAGAACTACTTTATTCTCATGTATCCAAGGCCTTCCAAGAAAGACATTGTATGAAGTCTTTGCATCGATCACATGCAACCATGCACTTGATTGCATATCTTCAATAGTGATTCCCAGCCTGATCGTGCTTATCGATCTTTTCCCCCTTGGTTGAATCCTTGGATCATCACATGACTTTCTGAGAGTTCATTCATGGGAATACCAAGTTCTTTCACAGTGTGAATGGCAAAATATTCACTGAGGATCCTCCATCAACCAAAATTTGATTTACCCTTTCATCACTCATGTAGACAACCAGGTACAATGTGCGTTTATGAGGAGCGTCACCTAGCAGAAGATCGGCATTCATGAACGTGACTGTTTCCTCGGAAGCATTAACTTCTTGAGGAGTGGACTCGATAAGTTTTTCCAAAGATGGTGCCAACTGTTGGTCATCACTCTTTTCTTTCCCTTCGTCGGTATGGAAACAAGAGGCATCAATACCCTCATGGGAAATCTATCGTGCGGAACCAACTTGTTAAAAACTCCCCAAAGGTCACTGGATGTCATGGCTTTTGAGGGTGGTGCACCTCCACTTTCGCTTTCTTTACATTCTTAACTGGGTTCCGTCTCCTAGGTCTTTTCACCATTATTTTCCTTGTTGGTTGTTCCATTGATCCTTTTCGTGGGCTCCTTTTGTGGCGCCTATGATGAGTCACCAACGTCCAACCTTCATCTTCATCATCATCACTCTCCAGTAATTCTTCATATTTGATTTCTTTTAAACTGCATAGCTCATCTAGACCGAATGAGCCAAAGGTGATAGAGACTTGGTTCGCACTTGCCTTCTCATATTCAAGCACGATCTTCTTTTCACGGGCCAAGTCCATAACTTTGTCCTTGAAGACAAAGCGCTTCTCCAGATGGTGGCTTACAAGTCTGTGATATTTCCAGTAATTTGGGTCATTTGTTTTCCCAGCTTCATTTGGTCGCTTCATCTCCAGAAGCTCAATAAGACGTAACTCGAGGAGTTCTTCAAAAATGGTTGGCACGTCAGAATCCAGAAATGGGTACTCCTTTTCTTGCATTTCTTTTAGAGTCAACTTTCCACTTGGCTTATCTTGAAAAGAAGTGGATTTCGTACTCTTCTTCTATCTCACCTTCATTGTGAACTTCGTAGGTGATGTGTTGACGTTCATAGCTTCTTTGTTTTCAGATTTGGGTACAAACTTGCTCCATTTCCTGACTTCTTTCTTGTCGTTCCCCTTGTGAAGCTCATAGATACGCAACCTTTCATTTCCAGCAGAGGCCATGCTCAACTCCATGTCATGGGCACGAGTCGCAAGTTCTCAAATGTGCTAGGCTTAATATCTTGCAAGATGTAGCGCAATACCCAATGCGTACCTTGGATGCAAATCTCTATGCCAGAAGCTTCACTAAGCCTGTCTTTACACTTGAGGCTTGCATTCCTCCAACGATTGATAAAGTCGATAACTGGTCCACTCTTCTGTTGACGAGTATTTGTGAGTTCCACCATGCTAACAGTGCGCCTTGTTCTATAAAAGTGATTGAGGAACTCTTGTTCTATTTGATCCCAGCTATCAATAGATCATTCCTCGAGATTTGTATACTAATCAAAAGTATTTCCTTTTAGCGAGCGGACAAACTGTTTGATGAGGTAATCTCCATAAGTCCCAGCGTTGTTGCATGTCTCAACAAAGTGCACCACATGTTGCTTTGGATTGCCTTTACCATCAAACTGTTGAAACTTTGAAGGTTGATAGCCAGCAGGCATCTTCAACATATCGATCCTTGCAGTGTACGGCTTTGCATATGTAAGGGAAGACTTGGTAGCAACTTCGTACTTATTTTTAATAGTTCCTTTGATGAACTCCTTCAGTTGATCGATTGGAATCATCCCTTAAGATGAGACAGGGATAACCTTATCAGATGCAACTTGTCTTGGGGGAGAATTACTCTCTGGAACCTCTGGGAGTTTGCCAGGTGCATGGGTGGATTCTTCTTCCATCAAGATTCCCACCCTATCAGTTAGCTTGTCAATTCTAGCATCTTGATTTTGCATGCACTTGGTCAAGCGAGCAATTGCTTCGGTCAAGTTTGCAAAATGCTCCTCCACAGATGAAGTGTTTGTCACCATGGCTTGCATGATTGTCGTGGATGATGGAGAGTAGCATAGATTGTCACACAGATTGATCCTCGATTGACTCACGCTATGTAGTGTAAGTGGGGAGGATCCATCACTTGAAGCATCATCATCTTCCTTCACAATAGAGTTCTTGGATCCGGAGAGGTCAAGCAGATCAAGAGTTTTCTTGATCTTTTCAGTAACATCGCTTCCTTCTTCGGGTACGTCTGTGGAAGATCTTGCTCCTTTTAAGGATGAAGATCCGAAAACAGGGGTTGATGTGAACGACGCTTTGGGTGCTTGTTGTCCTAACGAGCTTGCTTTGCTCCTCGTAACTGGTCCAAAGCTTCCAAAGGTAACATCGAGGATGCTTTCTGCATCAACATAGAACTTGGAATTAGTAGCCTTGGTGGAAGTTGATCTGGAGTTGATTTTCTTGGAAGCCATTCCGTTGTCCATGAACTTTGGTGATTGAAAAGTTGATATGAGAGGTAGAGATTGTCCCAGTGGGTGTGCCAGAATTTGTAGACAATAAATTGCATCGAGAAAATAAAATCAAGATCGAAAATATTTGCAATAATCGTAGTATTTTATTTCAAATAATATGAGTGTACAATCTCTATGAATTCTCTGATTCTTCTTTTTAATAGTAAATAAATTCAAGGGCCTTTAAGCTTGATCTTGAATATGTAGTTGTCGCCACGAACGATGATCTTGTTCTTGAGCTTTAGCTTGATTGCATGAACTTGACCTTGATTTGTTTTTCGTTCTTGAGTTTGAACTTAATTATTTCTTCGCTCTTGAGCTTGAACTTGATTGCTTGAAGCTTGAAAGTTGTGGAGGAATTTGCAGTGTTTGATCCATGAGCTCTTTCTTGCTTCTTGTTACAACTTCTGGTGTCTTTTCTGGGTTATGAAGACCCCTATTTATAGTTGTGGAAGGGAAGAGTTGCGATAAGAAAAAATTATTTCCGACCAATCAAATTGAAGTGTGACATGGCCGCATTTGATTGGCCAGAACATGTCACTTGCACACGTGACACGATTTTATTGGCCCTTTAATTTGACTTGGCATGCCTTGTCATTTTGACACGTGGCATGATCCCATTAGCTCCTCCGTTTGACTTGGCGTGCCACGTCATTTGACACGTGACACCAAATTGGGCCTTTAGGAAGATAATATCTTGGGCTTAATGAGGTGGGCTCATCACTTTAGCCCAACTAAATGTGATATCCCAATGGATTAAGACTTATTTATTTAATCCATATATGTTGGACTTACATAACTAATCTAATTATATAGCCCAATAAATTTATTTTAATTAATATATCTTGAATTTGAACTATAGTCCAAATTATTTTACGGATTTAGTACCAATAAAATTTATATGCCTACAGAATAATAAGCAAGAAATTAATTTAAATATTAAGCTAATAAAAAATTATATGATAGTGCAATAACATTAAATAATAAATAATAAAATAACTATAAGAAAAAAACAAAAGAAAAAAGAATTTGCCTAAAAATAATGTGATTAAAAAAATATCTTTAACTTTTAGATAAAAAAAAAGTGATAGTAATTTGTTAAAATAATATGATCTAATATGCTCAAACAAGACATATCACAACATCATATGCTTAGTATTCTTTAATATTGACAGCGAAACAAAATGCAAGTACTAAAATCAAGGGGTTAGGGTGCTACAAATATAAAAAAAAGAATAGGTTGTGCACAATGAGATTTGAACAATAATTATTACATAATTAATATTTAATGTTATATAATTTTTATCTGTGAGGTTTAAATTTTAAGATTATTTGCACATGATTCAAACAACTTACATCACAATTTAACATGATTGTGTCCGTACATCGCGCGAGCACTAACACTGGTGTGGATTAAAAACTAAACCGTGGAAAAAATAACTGGGAGAAGCAATTAATCATGTAGAAATGAATCGAGGAACTGTCCAAAAATTACAAAATTAAATCCATTTACATATTTTCTCTTGAGAATTAAGAAAGGACACGTTCCCCAAGTTTTATTCTGAATTTAAGTCTTTTTTTTAATAAAAATCTTCGATTAAATTATATTCATCATAGGAAAAAAGAAGAAGAGAGAACTAATGTCCGAAGATCCTAGCTTTGATAGAATGGGACGTTATTATTGTGTCCTTTTATTTTGGGATCCCGCACAGCCTCATTTGCCTCCTAAACTAATTACTGCTAGAAATGCAATCACATGACAATTAATCTGCTTCTCAAAATCAAAACAAAATGGTTCTTCAACATCGATGTGGGAAGTTTTTACTTGCATTTTTTAATACGGCTGGTATTTGACATTCTCTCAAGTAATTAATGCTAAAAGGCCACCATGTATATAATGCAAGTAATACATCATTACTTCTAACATAATAATTTATCTGTATATAATATGAGAAGCAAATCTATATGATGATGTTAAGTGTAACGACAAAAATTTAACAAGTGTCATATTTAGGACAAGGCTCCAACAACTTTGATTCAAAAGTTATTTTTAAAAAAAGAAAATGATAAAAATAATGTCACAAAGAAATTAACTACCAAAAATTAACTACTCAAACATGAGTAAGGGTTGGTTTAGGTTAGTTAATTCCTCTGTTCCTTTTTAAAAAAAAATTATTTTTGTTTTATTTTTAACAGTAAAAAATGTATTTATTCACTAAAATTAGACAATAATATTGAGAATAATAGAATACAATTTAAAATAAAAAAATATTTCGAAAGTAATAAATATATACTTCTATTATATTACAAAAAGAAAGTCAGCCAAAAATATTAAACAAAGTAATATGCTAATAATTTTTTTAATTAACAATGGAATAATATTATATATTATATAATATAATTAAAAACAGAACAAAATTATTCGATACCTATATAAGCCCCTTTAATTTAATATAGTTTTATTCATTAAAATTCAGATAATATTGTTGAGAACAACAAAATAAAATTTTAACTAAAAAAATATTTCAAGAGTAATAAAATATATATCTTCTCTTATGTTACAAAAAGAAGCGAGCAGACAAATTAAAATAATATTCTAATAAAAATTTCATTAACAATGTAATAATACTAAACATTGTATAATATAATAAAGAAAAATATAGAACAAAAAAGTTATTCAATGACTATATAAGTCCCTTTAATTTAATATATATTTTACAATTGGGTATATCGTATTGACAAATAAGATGACAATTGAAATTTATTAAAGCAATACGATCTAATATGTTCTAACAAGTCCAATGACAATTTAATTTAATGAATATTTTTTAATATTGAGCGTGCATCATGCGTGCACGACTACTATGCGAGCACGACTGAATATTCGTTAGTCAGTAAACTGACAGAAAAGAAATGATTATGAAATTGGGTAAGCAATTAGAAAAGGTCCTTGACTTTCAGTTTTTTTTTTTTTTTTAAATGTAAGAATTTATATGAGTTAATTTTTTAGTAATTAAGTATTAAAAAGGATTATTAAGTAAATTTTGCTCCAATTTGAAAAATATTTCTGGACTTATGCTCCAAATGAATGCGCAAAAAACTATCTCGCACAACAACACTTGCGTCTCGCCGAGAAAATGCTATTTCGTAAATGATCCTTTTTTTTTTCTTTCTCTTTCAACGTATACCTTTCAGATCATAGTCTAAAATATATCTTTTGAGCAAATTGCAAATTTTATAAAAAAATATTAGACCAATCTAAAATTTTATTAACTATTGCAAAAGTCAGATTATAATCTAATATATCACCTGTAAGGTTAAGCAAATTAAAAATAATATGAGAAAAAAGTAAATATACGCCGGTGTGAAGAAGCCATGGTAGGGGGAAGAGGTCGTGGCCGTGAAAGAGGACGCGGCAGATCGAGAAAAATTCCAGTAGTCACATTTGGAAGCTCAGTAGGAGGTCGTATGCAACCAGAAACATAAGAGGAACAAAATCAAGTAACACCAGTACAAATGAAGGAATTGACCCAGCTAGAGATAGGATTAACATCTAAGGGACCATCAGCTGCGCAGAAACTTCAATTGAGACAAGATCTAGCTCAATTGAAGTTTAAGGAAGTTGAAGAAGCATGCATTGAGGAATCGAAGCTTGACAAAGAGAATTCACCACAACAAATTAAAGCAATGGAACAGTACTGCATGCTACAGTACCACCTCAGAAATGGTCAAATCTCTTTGCTCGTAACAAATCGGTTGAGAATGGTATGACTTTGTCTTATATTCCTCCTCAAATAGTTGATGGCAATGTTAGTATTCAATTAGACAAAGAAGAAGTGGAACGAGAGACTGAAAAATGGAAGGGAGCTTTAATTGCTTATGTAATTGGGGATTGTCCTGTGTATAATGCTATGAGAAGATTTGTTGATGTTAAATGGAATAAAATTGTTGGTCCAGAGTTGTTTATGCATGAGGAAGGGTATTTCATTATTAAATTTCGATCAATGGAAGATATGCAGGAAATTTTATGTGATGGCCCTTACACTATAAACAATAGACCTATCATAGTGAAGCCATGGACTGCAGAGTTTGATTTTAACAAAGAATTTCCTACTGAAATACCTATATGGATTAAGTTGCCAAAACTTCCAATGAATTGCTGGGGAATTAACTCACTAACCAGGATAGCAAGTGCAATAGGGATACCTATGTATGCAGATGAGTCAACAACTAAGAAAATGAGGGTATCCTATGCTAGAATACTGGTGGAAGTCAGTGTAACAAAACCATTACCAGATCAAGTTGAAGTAATGGATCCAAATGGCAGAGTCTTTCAACAGGAGGTAGCTTATGATTGGAAACCAATATACTGTGAAAAGTGTCAAATTATTGTTCATGAATGTTCAAAGCTATAGAGAAGGGATGAGGAACAGCCAATCAAACAAGGAGGACACAAGAAGATAGTACAAAGATGGGTGACAAAAGAGCAACCGAAAGAACAACATGATAAGTAGGACAAAGTATAATCAGAGGCAACAAAGGTGGATATGTATGTGAGTAGCACAAAAGTAGAACAATCAGTAGATGTTACAACTATGGGACAGCAACAAAGAGGAGATGTTGAGACCAGAACACCTGGTAGAGGGAAAGAAGTAGCTATGGTACCAGAACTGAGTCTGTAGGAATATCCAGTTTTGTGCTCAATACCAACAAAGAATGTGTTTGCTGTGTTGAACAGAGAACAAAAGGGATCAAAATCAGCACCTCCTGATAAAAGAGGAGGAACCAATTATTAAGTGATGAATTGGTTATTTTGGAATGTTAGAGGAGCAAATAAGAGATATAAACAGAAGGAGCTGAGAAAATATATAAAGTCAAAACATATCACATTAGCAGGATTCATTGAGACCAAAGTTAAAGAACCGAAATCATCATCTGTACTTGCTTATGTGGCTCCCAAATGGGAGTTATTGCATAATTACAGTAGTGCAAGCAATGGGAGAATTTGGCTATTATGGGATAGTAGGATGTATACAATAACTAAACTGAAAGAGGAAGCTCAACTGCTACATTGTCGAGTTGACATGACTACTGCATAAAAGACATGTGTTATAACTGTAATCTATGGTTATAATACTTGTGAACAAAGGAAAAGTATGTGGAGGAATCTGAAAGAGATAGCACAAGGATTGAACAAACCATGGCTAATTGTTGGAGACTTCAATGCAATGTTATATCCCAATGATCGACAGTATGGGAATCCAGTACAACTTGGGGAGATTAAGGACTTTAATGATTGTATTCATGAACTACTACTCAATGAAGTGAGATGGACATGTGACTACTATACATGGACTAATAAGCAACAAACTAATGAGAGAATATATACCAGGCTTGATAGAGCACTGGGTAATCAGGAATGGATGATGGAATGGGGACATATAGTGATGGAGTATGATGTGCCTCTAATATCATATCATAATCCAATGATAATGGATATGCAGACAAATCAGAGTAATGTTAAAGTACCATTCAGGTTCTTTAATACTTGGGTTGATCATGACAAATTTCAAAAAATAGTGAATGGTATTTGGCAAAAGGAATACTCAAAATGAAAAATGAAAAATATATGGATGAAACTGAAAGCACTCAGACCATTGTTCAAGCAATTGAATAATGAAGAGTTCAGGAACACTACACGGAAGATAGACAAAGCAAAAGAAGATCTAATGAGGATACAGAAACAAATAGCTACATCATGTTCAGATGATTTGATTGAACAGGAAAGGAAAACAATGAAACAATTGGAAAAATGAAGTATGATAGAGGAGGATATTATGAAACAGAAATCAAGATATAAGTGGATCAAGCTTGGGGATTCAAACACCAAATACTTCTCAGTTGTGCTTAAGGAGAGAAGTCAGAGGAAATCAATTAGAGAGATCACATCTTTAGAAGGCAATATACTAACAGAACCAAAAGCAATTCAAGAGGAGATTGTTAACTTCTATAAATCTTTGATGGGAACTGCTGCAAAAGAACTACCTTCTATAGACAAGATGAACATGAAAGGAGGACCAAACTTGACTTACCACCAAAAACTAGACTTAATAGCTCCAGTTACTGAAGAGGAGATTCATCAAGGACTGAAGACTATTGGAGAAGACAAAGCTCCTGCGATTGATGGATACAATGCCACTTTTTTCAGGAAAGCATGGGGATCATTAAGGATGAAGTGTGTGATGCTGTGAAAGAGTTTTTCAGAACAAGGAAGTTATATAATTCCATAAATTGTACAGCCATCAAATTGTTGCCAAAAACAGATAAGCCCAAGACAGTTAAGGAATATAGACCAATTGCTTGTTGTACTGTTATGTACAAATTGATCTCAAAAGTTATAGCATCAAGGATGCAGCCAGTCATAGCTTCTGTAATCAATGAGTCTCAAGCAGGATTCATACCTGAGAGAAAGATAGGGGACAACATCATTCTAGCACATGAATTGGTTAAAGCTTACACAAGGAAACATATATCACCTAGATGCATGATCAAGATAGACCTACAAAAAGCTTATGATTCAGTAGAGTGGATTTATTTAGAGCAAGTTCTGGTGGAGTTGGGATTTCCTGCAAAATTTATCAGCTGGATAATGGAGTGTATGAGAACAGTTAACTACACAATCCTAATAAACAGGGAACCTTCACTGCCTTTCAATGCTGCTAACGGCCTTAGACAAGGAGACCCAATGTCTCCTTTCTTGTTTGCCATAGCAATGGAGTATCTTAGCATGAGCCTAAAGGGATTAGCAATGAAGACAAAATTCCACTATCATTCGAAATGTTCAAGACTTGGAATCACTCATCGATGCTTTGCTGATGACCTCTTACTATTTGCAAGAGGGGACCTTCCATCAGTAATTGCTATGTATCAATGTTTCAAGCAATTCTCAACAGCTTCAGTACTCAAAGCAAATTTGGGAAAGAGTTCAATCTACTTTGGTGGGGTAACTAGAGATGACAGAGACAAAATAATACAAGAACTGGGCTTGCTGGAAGGTGAATTGCCATTTAAATACTTAGGAGTTCCTCTCTCAACTAAGAAGTTGTCCCTAGTACAATGTCAACCTCTTATTGAGAAGATTGTTGCTAGAATATCAGCAGGGACAGCAAAGAAGTTATCATATGGAGGAAGAGTACAACCGGTGCAAAATGTACTGTTTGGAGTTCAAGCATACTGGGAACAACTCGTTGTGTTACCTACCAAAGTTCTGAGGACCATTGAAGCTTATTGTCGTAGCTATGTATGGTCTGGATGTAACTCTATTAGCAAGAAGGCATTGGTTTCATGGGAAAGGGTATGTACACCAAACAATGCAGGTGGTCTTAGGTTGGCAAATTTGCAGAAATGGAATAAGGCAGCTATAGCAAAGAGCTTCTGGGATTTGACTAAGAAGCAAGATAAGCTATGGATAAATGGATACATGAATAACACATCAAAGGACAAGAAATTGACACAATGAGGATTTCCCAACAAGCATGATGGATGACACGAAAGATAATAGAAGCCAGGGCAGTATCTAAAGGAAAACACTGGAATTTCAAGGCAGGAAAGAGTGTTATACGACAGATATATATACAACTTTTGGGGGAGGAAACAAGAGTTAACTGGAAGAATATGATGTTTAACAATGCTGCTAGACCTAAAGCAAAGTTCACACTTTGGTTGCAGCTACAGCCTACAAGGGAGACTACTAACCTCTGATAGGTTAGTAAAATGGGGAATGACAGTTGATAGCCAATGTGTTATGTGCAAAAAGGCTGAGCAGAATCATGAACACTTATTCTGGAACTGTGAATTTTCTAAGGAAGTATGGAAAAGAGTGAATCAATGGGCAAAAGCAAGAACAATGACAGCAAGAAACTGGCAACAACATCAACAGGAGATCGTTCAAAGAGCAAAAGGAAAGACCTAACAAGCATTGACATTCAAGTTGATCTATACAGAATTTGTTTACAGTCTATGGATAGAGAGAAATATGAGAATTTTTGAGAAAATATATAGAAATAGTGAAGTATTAGCTCAGGTGATTGCGTGTATATGTTGTATGAGAGCAACAACAAAAATGAAAAAGCTAGTTCATATGTTTAGACTATAGATAGCTGAAGAGAATGGTTGATATGAATAACTAACTGTGTTAGTTAGTTACTTGCTTTGTACAGACTTTTTGGTGATAAATAAAATATTTGTTTACCAAAATAAATAATAAATAAATAAATAATAATAATATGGGAATAACTTTTCTAAAAATGGACAAAATCTAAATGGTGACATAAAAACGAACATTTGCATAAATCGACCAATAAATGAAATAAACCAAATATAGCCTAATTTACGACTGGCAATTGCAAAAAATAGTCACAGTTTTAAAAGTAACCGAAATGTAGTCACTTTTTTATGTTGCTATTCGAATTTTTTATATATAAGATTCCAACATAATGTGCTGGAAATTTATGAACAAGGATTAAATAATCCAACATATTGTGCTAGAACTTTCCGTATTTCAGCTAAAATAATGGCTATTTATTTAATGATTTTATAAATATTAGCTATTTTCAATTATCAATTCGAAAACTGGCTAACCCATACTATTTTCACCTAATAGAATGAATTATTTAGTTGGGCATGGAATTGTTATTAATGTCTTTTACTGAATTTTTCATCGGTGTTCATTTTTTATATCAACTATTGACCCTCTTTTTATTTTTATCTTTATCTTTCTGCATTTAGTGAAACCTTTAGACCACGATCTATAAATCTTTTGAGCAAAGTAAAAATCTTAAAACTGTTAGAACACGATTTAAAAATGTATAAGTTATTGCAACGTTTTCAATTATGAGAAAATTGAAAATCAGAAGTGTCACGACCCAAATCCTAATCTATGTCATGGGCGGCTTTGCAGCCATGCCCCATGACCCCTTGGACGCGTCCCGTGGCGTCCTAGCAAGCCTCCCAACGCCTAGCGCCACGGACGGCCCCGTGGTCTTGTCTGCGCCAAGTGATAAACGCGCATGTGCCTATGTCGCCCCACCGATATCCCTCGCTAGTGCCCAGCCGCAAGCAGCTGCCAACAGCGCCGCGGACGCAGACAATGCCACACGCGCAGATCGTGATGCCAAAGACAAAGTTGCTGACAATGGACTTGTTCCTACCTTGTAGGAAACTAAGTCCTTTTCATTATAAATATAGAGTAGTTTTATTCCATGTACTTTCATTATGTTTCTCTAGCTTAATTAGGTCAAGTCTTGTAGCTTTGGTTTATTTTTTTAACCATTATTAGGGGGGATAATCAATCAAAACTTTCTAGCAAGAAATTCTCTGTACTGGTGTCTCTCCCCCTCGACACGGCGTTGCCTTCTTTTGTAATAACTTTCATTTATGCAATCAAGCTTCCTTTCAATTCTCTTTATTGTTCTCTTAATTGTTCTTGACATCAGTTTTCCCGTACGGCACAGACAATATCGTCTAGCGTACAGAGGGGACCTCAGTTGACAGGCAGTAGTTGCATTGACATTAGTTGCTTGGCCTTACGTCGCCCTTCCAAGGAATCTCAGGAAGGCACCGCGTAAAAGTTGGTATCAGAGCCTAGACTAGACATCAGACGAGGGAACGCATTGCCATTACCACCATTTCTGACCATGGTGAATCATGGGACCGCATTGTGGCCCTTGAAGAGACGGTTGGCGTATTACTACCCATTGTAAATACGGTGCCTGAACTACAAACCAGCCTAGTGCAAAGGCTGGACGA
Source organism: Nicotiana paniculata (assembly GCA_005239505.1). Taxonomy (NCBI): domain Eukaryota; kingdom Viridiplantae; phylum Streptophyta; class Magnoliopsida; order Solanales; family Solanaceae; genus Nicotiana; species Nicotiana paniculata. Next base: position 26,823 of record ML348624.1, on the reverse strand, counting down.
CCTAGACCGTAGAATGTTCCAGGCCGAAGTTGACATAGAAAACATCAGTCGCGACTCTGAAGGAGACCGGCAGACGGCAGCTACTGAGGCAGCCAAAATTTTTGGTAAATTCGAGGACCTACGACAGGAGCGTACCGAGGATTTAGCCTACAGAGCACAAAAGGCAGATAGGGTGGCTGCCATGCAGCAAACTATAGACAACTTGACAGGCCAGCTCAATGTTGTTAATGCTGCTCTACTTGCTTCGAGGAGGTGGAAAACAAATCGGGGGTGCTGTGAACCTCGCCCCCATGGCACAAAAACTCAAAATTCCTGAGCCAAAGCCATACAGTGGAGCTCGAAATGCTAAAGAAGTGGAGAATTTCATCTTCGATATCGAGCAGTATTTTGATGTCGTGGGAGGCCTAGAAGAATCCAAGAAGGTAGCAACTGCTTCCATGTATCTTTAGGTGATGCTAAACTTTGGTGGCGAGTGAAGTACGAAGCCATCAGGGTCGGTAAAGATGTTTTGGAGACATGAGAAGAACTGAAGCAGCCATACGCCTACAAATCTTCCCCGAGAATGTTGAGTACAATGCAAGGAGAAAACAACGGGAGCTCCGACAGACCAGATCAGTGCGGGACTACGTGCTAGAATTCTCCGCGCTCATGTTGAACATCCATTACATGGGGGACAAAGACAAGCTCTTCACATTCCTGGAAGGGTTGAAACCTTATGCCCGCATGGAACTGCAAAGACAACGGGTAGATACCCTACCCAACGCGATCAAAGCAGCGGAATGCCTTAGGGACTATCAAGTGGAAACTCAGAAGGATAGGCCTCAACCACCTGTCCGATCGGGATACAAAGGAGGCCATCCTAACAGTGTTGGCCCTAGCAAAAGTGGGGGAGATCGGAGTGCACCCAAAGCTAAGGCTCCTTCCTCAGGTAGCAACAGTGTTGCATCAAACAATAATGATCAGGGGAGAAAGACTCCCTCAGGATGCCATCATTGCAGTGGGCCACATTGGAATAATGAATGCCCACATGCACTGATGAACGCCCATCAAGCTTATGATAATGGGACGGATGATGAAGAAGATGATGCGGAGCAGACCGAACTTGTCGGTGCCTTCAATGCAATTGTGGGTTCTATTTCTGAGGCATTAGGGGGAACCAGTGCTGGTATCCGTAAGAAGAAGGACCCCTGCCCAATCCCCAAGAAAGGGAAAAAGAAGACGAATAAAGGGACTCCTCCTAAACAAGAGAGGACCTTGATGTTCATTAAACTGAAGGTAATGGCAAGCCCATTAGGGCGATGATACATACAGGTGCTACCCGCAACTACTTGGCCTCAACGCAGGTGAAGCGCCTTAGCATAGTTGTAGGAAAGGGCAGAGGTCATGTCAAAGCTATCAACGCACCTCCTCAGCCAGTGGGTGAAATAGCCAAAGAAGTACCAATGAAGATGGGTCCTTATGAAGGAAAGTTCAATTTGCGCGTGGTGATCATAGATGACTTCGAGTTGATAGTTAGGCTGGAATTCTTGAGGCAAACCAACACCATTCCCGTACCATATGCGTACATGCTTCCGATGATGGGATCAAATGGGTCCACGCCCTGCATTATCCCGTGCATGCCCATGAAAACGGCCGCTGAGAACATCTCGGCCTTGCAGCTGAAGAAGGGAGTAAAAAGGCATGAACCTATGTTCCTGGCTACCCTATGCATTGAAGATGTAGAACACTCATCGGGTCTCATTCCTACACCCGTAAAGGAGCTACTACTAGAATTTGAAGACGTCAAGCCACAGGAGATGCCAAAGCGACTTCCGCCTAGGCGCACTGTGGACCATGAGATTGAGTTAGTGCCGGGTGAGAAGCCACCTTCCCGGGCACCTTATAGAATGTCACAACCCGAACTCACCGAGCTTTGGAGACAATTGACAGATATGCTAGACACAGGGATCATTGTACCCTCCAAGTCCCCATATGGGTCCCCTGTGCTTTTCCAAAAGAAACATGATGGTAGTCTACGAATTTGTGTGGATTATCGGGCTTTAAAAAATACCATTGTGAAGAACAAGTATCATATTCCGCTCATGGCAGGATTGTTCGATAGATTGGGGAGTGCAACGGTGTTCACAAAAATTGACCTAAAGATAGGGTATTGGCAAGTCCGGATTGCTGAGGGCGAAAAGCACAAGACGACCTGTGTGACAAGATATGGGTCGTTCGAATTCCTAGTTATGTCGTTCGGCTTGACTAATGCTCCAACTATATTTTTCACCCTGATAAACCAAGTCTTCCGAGAATATATTGACGAATTCGTGGTGGTCTATTTGGATGACATTGTGGTTTATAGCCAAACACTGGAAGAACACCTGGAGCATTTGCGGAAGGTCCTAGCCCAGTTTCGAGAGCATGAATTATACACAAAGCTATCCACGTGCTCCTTTGCTAAAAAATAGATCGACTTCCTTGGACATGTCATTGAGGAAGGGCGGATCAAGATGGACCAGCAAAAGATCCAAGCCATCAAAGATTGGCCGCCACCGAAGGATATCCACGCCTTGAGGGCATTTCTTGGCCTATGAAATTTCTATCGGCGATTTGTGAATAATTACTCCCTTATCGCAGTGCCATTGACAAAACTCCTCAAGAATGTCATGCCTTGGGATTGGGGTCCTAGACGAGCGGAGGCCTTCAATGCATTAAAAGCGGCTATGTCTAGTAGCCCCGTATTGGCCCTTCATGATTTGGCCAATCCATTCAAGGTACAAATGGATGCTTCCAACTATGCTCTTGGTGGGTTCTTGCTACAAGACGGGCATCCCGTAGCATACGAGAGCCGGAAGCTGAAGGATGCAGAGCGGCGCTATGCCGCCCATGAGAAAGAACTACTGGTCGTCGTTCATTGCTTACGCCTTTAGAGGCATTATCTGCTGGGGTCCCCGTTCATGGTCAAGAAAGACAACACAGTTGTTAGTCATTTCACGACCCAGCCAAAGCTGAATGGCCGACAGGCCCGATGGCAAGAACTCCTAGCAGAATTTCACTTCAACCTGGAGTACCGAAGTGGGAAGACTAATCATGTTGCTGATGCGCTCAGTCGGAGAGCTGATCTAGCGTCAGTGTGCCTACTCGCCACCCTAAGGGGGAGTGAAGTAGCTACCACCATAAAAGACAAGATACAGGATCTACTCATCAATGATCCTGTTGCACAGTATTTGGTTGATCTAGTAGGACAAGGAAAAACTCGCCAGTTCTACATGGAGGATGGGTTCCTGAAGGTAAAAGGGAACCGACTATATGTTCCTAAAAGAGGAGATCTAAGAAGAACTCTTCCAGCAGAATGTCACGACACTCTGTGGGCTGGCCATCCCGGCGAAGAACGCACCATGGCATTACTTCGCCGTGTATATTATTGGCCTTAAATGGCCGACGACGTCGCTCAGTATGTGAGGACTTGTCTAGTATGCCATAAGGACAAGTCCGAACGCTTGACACAAGCGGGACTCTTGGAACCACTAGTTGTTCCAAAGAGACCTTGGGAAAGCGTATCTCTGGATTTCATCACCGGATTACCCAAGGTCCGAGATCTCACAACTATCTTGGTTGTGGTGGATCGGTTCTCCAAGTATGCCACCTTTATTTCAACACCTCAATATATATCAGCAGAAGATACAGCTCGACTCTTTTTCTCCCATGTCTTCAAATATTGGGGCCTGCCCAAAGACATCGTTAGTGATCGCGATTCACGCTTCACTAGGAACTTTTGGACCCAACTATTTAGGTGCCTCGTGTAAAAATTGAGTCATAGCTCAAGCTTTCATCCACAATATGATGGACAGACGGAGCGGTTCAATGGTATGTTGGAGGAATATCTCCACCACTTTGTTACTGGATCGCAAAAGAATTGGGTTAAGCTTCTGGATGCTGCTCAACTGTGTTTCAATTCACAAAAGAGCTCTAGTACAAACAAAAGCGCTTTTGAAATTATTACCGGACAGCAACTACTACTCCCACTCACCGTGAATGCACCAAATATGTCCAAATCTCCTCGTGTTGCTAGATTCTCATAAGAATGAAAGCAAAATTTGGAGATATTGCGGAGCTATCTTGTCAAAGCCCAAAAGCGGATGAAGAGGCATGCTGATCAGAATCGTCACTTTGTTGAATACCAAGTAGGTGACAAAGTGATGGTCAAAATACCAAAGCGTTATTTATTTGCAGGGGTCCATGACCCTCGCCTATTGCAAAAATATATTGGACCTTTGTCCATTGAAAGACGCATTGGGAAAGTTGCATATCGGGTGGATACACCGGCTTGGTGGAGAATCCATCCCGTCTTCCATGTCAGTCTTCTGAAACCTTTTCGGGAAGACACGGAGGATCCTTCACGGATCCAACTCACAATACCCAGTATTCGAGGCCCCAATTCAACCGGGAAAAGGTGTGCCGAAACTATTCTAGATGATCGGGTTATTCATGCCTCAAGGAAGGATCTCCAAGAGTTCTTGGTGAAAAGGAAAGGGTGTGATGTAGAGGAGAATAATTGGGAGAGGGGAACAAACCTCAAAGCATATAAGAGCCTAATTGAAGATTATTTTGCAAGTAGGGCGCCGAGGACGTTTCCAACTCAGGTGGGGGAGAATGTCATGGGCTGTTTTCCATCCATGCCCCATGACCCCTTGGACGCGCCCCGTGGCGTCTTGGCAAGCCTCCCAACACCTAGCGCTACGGACGACCCCGTGGTCTTGGCTGTGCCAAGTGACAAGAGCGCATGTGCCTCTGTCGCCCCATCGATATCCCTCGCTAGTGCCCAGTCCGAAAACAGCTGCCAACAGCACCGCGCGTGCAGACAATGACACGCGCACAGATCGTGATGCTAAAGACAAAGTTGCTGACAACGGACTTGTTCCTACCTTGTAGGAAACTAAGTTCTTTTCATTGTAAATATAGATTAGTTTTATTCCATGTACTTTCATTATTTTTCTCTAGATTAATTAGGTCAAGCCTTGTAGCGTTGGTTTATTTTTATTAAGCATTATTATGGGGGATCAAGCAATCAAAACTTTCTAGCAAGCAATTCTTTGTACTGGTGTCTCTCCCCCTCGACACCGCGTTGCCTTATTTTGTAATAGATTTTATTTATGCAATCAAGCTTTCTTTCAATTCTCTTTATTGTTCTCTCAATTGTTCTTGACATCGGTTTTCCCGTACGGCACTGACAATCTCGTCTAGCGTACAGAGGGGACCTTAGTTGGCGGACAACAGCTGCACTGACATCAGTTGCTTAGCCTTACGTCGCCCTTCTAAGGAATCTTAGGAAATCAAGGACCAGTTGAAAATCAAAAGTGTCACGACCCAAATCCTAATCTAGGTCGCGATGGCGCCCAACACCGATGTCAGGCAAGCCAATACCAATCATCTAGTGAGTCTAGTTTATTTTTACAAAAACCTTTCCATCATTTCAAAACTATTTTTATCCACTATGCATGGAATATGATAAATAGCAAGGGCAGTTAAATTATGAAAATCAAGAAGTCAACTTTAATTAATTACATCTCCAAAAGAATAGTCTACCAATGTGTGTGCCAGGAAATAGTGTCACAAGTTACATGCATCTATTAGAAGAAATCAAAATAATACATCTATCCTACTGTATAAGAAGATATAGACAGAATAAAAAAAGGGAAGGGGAAGACTACAACGTGCTGCTGAACGGCACCAAGAGAAGCAGCTCACTATGGAATCTCTGATCTCGAGAAAAGTCAAGAACGGGCTCCGGACTGATAACCAGATGCACCTGCCTCAGAACCTGTACAATTAAGTACAGAAGCGTAGCATGAGTACATAAACATTATGTGCCCAGTAAGTATCTAGTCTAATCTCGAAGAAGTAGTAACGAGAGGTCGACTTGACACTTACTAGGGCCAAAACAGTATATTTAAAGGTAGGACTAAGCAGGAATAGAAAATACGAATAATTAATAAAGACAAGAAATGCCAAGTCTTCCCACAAGTATATTTATGTGTCAAAATCCTATCATACGTGTTACTACTTCGTTTCCCAGGACATTTAACAGTTTAACAATCACAGAAATATATCAAGCAGGTAGCATGCGCATAGTGTGTCGAGGACGTACGACCCGATCCAACAAAAAAAAAGTGTGCACTGCTGAAGGGTCGAACGGCGCGAACCATAGATGCATCTATAACCCGCCGAGGCAAACGGCCCGCTTCCATGAGAGTAGTGGAAGAAATTACCCCGCTCGCGGAATATAATGGCGAAGCGATTTCACATAAGCATAACACATTTCCTTAATCCATTTCTTTTCAATTTAAAGATTTACCTGAAACCTTTAAGTTCTTAAGTTATCGATATAAACTTCCGTTCAAATAAAGTAATACATGTAATTCAATTAGCAATATTCACAAGGCATGGTGTAAACCTATCTACCCAGACATAACAAGAATAGTCACTACACACGGACTCTCGTCACTTAGTACGTATGTAGTCCCCCACAAGTTATTCACGTAATCAATTATTTCACCTAGGGGGGAAGTTCCCTCTTACGAGGTTAGAAAAGAGACTTACCTCATCTCAAACCTACTCCCCGATTCAAGAATGCACTGGAATCTCCAAACTTGTCGCCCAACAACTCGAAACTAACCAAACATTACATAAATTAATCAATCTATGTTCGAAAGTTCACAATTTCCTATTTAGATGGCTATCCAACCTACTTATGCAAGATTCCTAAAATTCACCCCCGGGCCCACATGCTCGGATTCTGGAAATTTTCAAGGGAAGTTGTCACCCATAACCTAAGGATAAAAAATATACGATTTTTACTAGTTTCCATAACAAATTTCGTGGTCAAAATCCTATTTTATCAAAACCCTAGGTTTTGCTCAAAATCCATGATTTTCAATAATTTTTGTGTGTTAATCTACCCAAAAACTAAGTAATAACTCACACTAAGTAGGAAATACATTACATCAAGGTGCTAAACTGAAATCCCTCCTTTGGAAGCTCCTAAATCTCCAAGGATGCAATAAATGGCCTAAAAAATGTCTAATTCCCGTTTTTAAAACGACCTCGCTGCCTCCAGCACTTTCACACCTGCGACAAGTGGACCGCACCTGTGGTCTCGCTTCTGCGGACCAATGTCCGCATCTGCGGAAGGGGAAAAGCGGGCAGGGGTCGCAACTGCGGAAGGGAGACCACACCTGCGGCTCCGATTCTGCGGAAAAAGAACCGCATATGCGTAACCTGGGCATTCGCCCAAAGGCTGTATCTGTGAGGCTTGGACCGCTTTTGCAGTCTCGCACCTGCGGCTAGCCAACCGCAGGTGCGGTCGCACCAGATCTGATGCACCAGCAGCTCTTTTAGAGCTTAAACTTGCCTCGCGCGACGTCTGAATGGCATCCTGGGCCCCCGAGGCCCCGTCCAAATATACCAACAAGTTTTAAATCATAATACAGACTCGCTCGAACCTTCGGAACGTCCGAAACAACATTAAATCTAAGAATCATGCCCCAAAACCAACTAAATTCAACTTATGAACTTTAAGTTCTTGAATTCACTTTCAACATGCCGAAACATACATATACTACTCAAAATGATGCCAAATTTTGCGAGCAAGTCATAAGTGACATAACGGAACTATTTCTGGTCTCGGAATTCCGTTCGGACCTCGATATCACAAAAACACGTTCCAAACCTCAAATTGTGAACTTAAATAATCATATTTCACTATTTGGCGCTGGAACGCTCCCGAGTCATCCAAAACCCGTTCCGAACATACTCCCAAGTCCGAAATCATCATACGAACCTACTGGAACTTTCAAAATCCTGATTCCGAGGTCGTTTACTAAAAGTGTTGACCAAAGTCAAACTTGTCCTTTAAGGCCAACCTTAAGGAACTAAGCATTCCTATTCCACCCCAAACTCCACCAAATCCCGAACCAACCATCCCCACAGGTCATAGATCAGTAAAAAAAGGTACGGGAAGTCTCATTTAGGGGCACGGGATTCTAGAAAGCAAAACGACCGGTCGGGTCGTTATAAGAAGGGATAATTTTTCTAGGGCTACATTTGCACAACTGTTTAAGAAAAAAAAAGAATTAACCTAATTGGTCGTCCACCAAATCGCTTAAACTAAAAATTATATATAATACATGTGTAATCTATATATAATTTATGTACATCGATTAATAAAATAAATAATAAATCCAGCTGGCTATTTCTATAATGATCCCATGGACAAAATATTTGCTTAAATTAGCCTGTCCTTTAAGCTTTGGGTCAGCTGTAATGGGAGAACGGGCCTGGATTTTCTATGCCCAAAATGATGATTGATGACTGTCGCCTCCTTCTTCCTGCTACCTGTGCAAAACTTCAGCTTATTTAGTGCTGAAGTTTTTACAAATGAACTGAATAACTTCAGCATCTTTGCTGAAGTTTTTGAAAAAGCTTTATGACAAAACTAAACTTCACTTATTTAGTGTTGACGTTTTTACATATAAACTAAATAACTTCAACATCTTCTACTGAAGTTTTTGAAAAAGCTTTATGAATCCAGGACAAAACTTCAGCTTATTTAGTGCTGAAGTTTTTACAAATGAACTAAATAACTTCAGCATCTTCTGCTGAAGGTTTTGAAAAAGCTTTACGACAAAATTATTGAATCCAGGACAAAACTTCAGCTAAAATATGTTTAAGTACAACAAATAGAGAACAAAACTTCAGCTAGTAGAATGCTTAAGTTCAGCAATTACAAACAACTTTAGGCCCGTTTCCTAGAATGCTGAAGTTTGTGTGATTGCCTTTGCTACTTCAGGCCCGTATGCCTGAAGTTTATGCGAAAAGTGGGTACGCTTGCAATTTTTTTTGCAAAGCGGGTATAAGTTAAAACGTGACCTAAAAAGCAGGTATAGATGTAAATCCCCCGATTAATCTTTCGTTACAGGTTGTGAGAGAGGACAGTTTCAAGCTTTGGCCAAAAATCGATGATATTGTGAAAAGAGAACAAAGAGGTGCAAACTAGTGAAATTTTTATTTTTATTTTTTTAAAATATCTTATTCAGCAATGTGATCCTATGTAGAATATGACCAGCTCCTTTTGAAATCACCTTGTGGTTTAACGTGGTTTTGCTGTTTTATATTCACTCTTGAGCTGCATCACCAGACTAGTAGGATAGCAATAGGGGGGGGGGCGGGAGGCGGGGCATAGTTGGTCTGAGCTTTGAGGGGGCGGGGCAGCAGTTTCGTGCATTTTTAAAAAAAACCTTAACTACAGCCAAAAGAAACGTGATGACCTGATTGGAGATTGAGATTAAAACCCTAATTTTAACAAAATCAAAACGTGCAAAGGCAAAGGTTTTTGATGACGAATTGGTTTGGTTTTTTAATATCACATTCTCTGTCATGACCCCAAATCTAAACTAGTCGTGATGACGCCTATCGTTTAACTAGGCCAGCAAAATTAACACTCAAAGCATAAAGAATCTTTCATTTATATCATTACTAAACTGATAATCCATAAAGGCTTCATTTAATTTTTAAAACAGATAAAGCTACACCGAATGTTAAATACAGACCCAAGATCCCGGAGTCACTGGTCATGAGAATCTAAAGAAAATATACAAGTCTGGAAAATAATCTCTATAATAGTAAGAAGGAGAAAGCAGGGTTGCGGACGCGTGCAGCTACCTTGCAAATCTCCGAGAAGTCTCTGGAAGAGATAGATAGCTCACTCTGCCCTAGCACCTGGATCTGCACACAAGGTGCAGGGAGTAATATGAGTACGCCAACTCAGTAGTAATGAAAGTAAATAAGGTCTGAACAGTAAGAAACACATAAAATCAAGTCATCATTTGGTCACAGTAAGAACAGTCTTTCTTTCCAACAGTGTATACGTTAAATCATCACGCTTATAAAGCCGATTTCAGTGAAAATCCTTGAAAAATGAAATTTCCAACAGTTTCAATAAAATGTCCAAGAAGTTTAGTGTAAAATGATATGAATCATAAGTAGCCACTCGGGAAAAAACATGAATAATAAACCGCCCCTCGAGCATAACATCACTCAGAATCAGTCCCTCAGCATGCCTCACAATCACTCGTAATAAGCCCATCGGGAAACCATACAGCCACTCATGCCTCCCAATCACTCGTCACTCGGCACTCGCACTCAGTAGGTACCTGCGCTCACTGGGGGTGTACAGACTCTGGAGGCTCTTACAGCCCAAACACTATATCACTACGGCGTTCAGCCCGACCCAATATCGCTGCGGCGTGCAGCCCGATCCAACATATCTCGCTGCGGCGTGCAGCCCGATCCATATATATATATTGCTGCGGCGTGCAGCCCGATCCATATATACTCCTCACAATATAGGCTCTCAGCCTCACTCAGTCATAAACCTCTGAAAAGCCACTCAGGCTATCAGTAAAATGGGGTACTCGACCCAAAAATATCATTTTATGCATCAAAGTAGTGTAAATGAGACTGAGTTCGAAATCAGTTAAGCATAATATGACTGAGTGTAAATCATAAGTTAACACAGTGAGGAATAGCAGTAAAAATCCCCCAAGGGGTCTAAACACATAGCACGAGGCCCAAATACGGCATCTACCCAAAACATAGTAATAATCTTTAAACATGAAATATTATATGGTTTATAATCAAATACACAACTTAATAGTTGCTACGGGACGGACCAAGTCACAATTCCCTTCGGTGTGCGCCACACACTTGTCATCTAGTGTGTGAGCCACTCCAAAATAGTGATACAGTGTGAAGTCCGGGGTTTCATACCCTCACGACGAGATTTACAAACATTACTTACCTCAAATCGGACAAAACTCTAACCCGCGATGCCCTTGCCTCTTGACTCGGCCTCCAAATTCTCCGAATCTAACCAAAATCAGTATATTATCATCAATATACGCTAAAGAGATGAATTCCACATGAAAATTAGCAAATTAGACCAAAATCCTGAATTTGGCTCAAACACATCCCCCGGGCCCACGTCTCAGAATCCGTAAAAATTATAAAACTAGAAGGTTCATTCACTCACGAGTCTACCCATATCAAATTCATCAAAATCCGACATCAAATGACCATTCAAATCCCCAAAATCAACTCTCCAATTCTCTTCCATTTTTTCCCAATTTTCACCCCAAATTTCCAAATTAAATGATAATAATCAAGACACAATCATGTAATTTAACCAAATTTGAGTGAAGAACACTTTCCCCAATCACTCCTCTGAAAATCCCTTCAAAAATCGCCTCAATCCGAGCTCCATAGCTCCAAAAATGCAAAAATGGCCGAAACCCTTGAAATAGAGTATTTTATAATCTGCCCAGGCATTTACCCTATGCTATCGCGGACAACCTAATGCGATAGAGAAGCACAAAATTTTCTAGACCTTATTTTACCCTATGCAATCGCCGCCATTTCCAGACGATCGCGTAGAACAAATTTTCTCCAATAGCCTTCTCCAACTCTTCCGGACAGCCTCTAGTATAATAGTCATAATTTTTTATACAAAACTCCAAATTACAATTGGTTTAACTTTCTGAATATTAGACATCAAGGGCTAAAACTTTTATTTTTAGATCATCTTCAAATTCCTTATATATTGTGAACTATAAGCTTACAAAGTCGGGTCAGTGCATTAGAGATTTTACTCTGTGCGATCGCGGGTGTAATTAAGCTATCGCATAGCACAACTACTTTTTTCAAAAAATTTCTCTATGCTAACGCGGCCAGAACTATGCTATCGCACTGTACACCCCTGAAGCCCAAAAACCAGCAACTAGAAATGGCCTAGAAATGGTCCGAAACTCACCCGAGGCCCTCGGGACCTCAACCAAAACATACCAACACATCCCATAACATAACACAAACTTAGTCGAGCCTTTGAATCACCCAAAACAACATCAAAACCAAATTAACCCCGAATTCAAGTCTAAAGATTTATAAACTTCCAAAATTCGCCAACGATGCCGAAACCAACCAAACCACGTCCGGTTGACTTGAAATTTTTCACACACATCACAAATGACACAACGAACCTATACCAACTTCCAGAATTCCATTCCGACCCCGATAGCGAATTTTTCACTGCCGATCGGAAATCGCCAAAAATCCAATTTCGCCAATTCAAGTCTAATTCTACCACGGACCTCCGAATAACATTCTGAACCCACTCCTAAGTCCAAAATCATCTAACGAAGCTATTCAAACCATAAAAACCCAATTCTGAGATCATTTACCCATAAGTCAACTTCCGGTAGACATTTCCAACTAAATAACCAACTTAAGAGACTAAATATCACATTTCTCTCCAAAATCGCTCCGAACCCGAGCCAACCAACCTAACACAACATAATAGAGTTGAACCACATATAATGAAGCAGAAACGGGGGAAACATGACTAATCTCACGGAACGACCGATCGGGTCGTTACATTCTCCCACCCCCTCTCCAAGACAAAATGTGTTCTCCTTCTCTCCCTCTCTTTAGAGTAATCATGCATTTTGGGGTTGATAAGTTTTTTATTCTTTAAGTCTAGAAAGAGTTCTTTTTTTATTTTTACTTCTAGCTATTTGCATATTTAGAGTCGTACAATGATAATATTCTCCCAACAATGATAATATTCAAGAAGTCATGATTAATATGGTTGTTCATATTGTCGAATACTTTATCCGTGTCTAACCTGTTTTCAACCCCTCCACATCCGATCTGACTCGATCCGCATATTTGCTAGCATATTCGCGTGTTTACTTCTTTTATTTTTTAAATCCCGTTGATGGAAATCCTGCCTCCGCCACTGGTTCATTATGATTTTCTCAGGCATTTAGAAGGTAGGGATTTAGAAGGTCTCAGGATAGATTTAGATTGATAAGTTAGGCGAAATTATATGATTTCTATCTCCTGAGAAAAACAGTAAAAGAAATTGATTTAATAATATATGATATGAAGCCATTACGATCTATTCTACTTTATGTTAAAATATATGGTCTCTGGATTACAAAAATTCATATTGAATTACAAATTTCTTCTTGACATCTTTGATGGTTTTGTTTCAAATTACTTGAAGACCTGTTTATTAGGTTCTAAAATTGAGTTTGTTATTACCCGTTGTTACTGCAACGATGGGAAGAACTTTTTCTTAAACGAAATACACTGAAAATTGGTGAATAATTTCTCGACCTCCACATCTTTCTATCAAGGTAGACGGCTAGTAAGGTTGTGAAGCAAAATTGGTGGCTTGATTATCGACTACCTACTAGCCACCTACCTTGATTCTCGACCTTCACACATTTCTATCAAGGGTCATGTCCTCGGTAAGCTGAAGTAATGTCATATTCTGCCTAATCCCCTCTCCCCAATACTTCTTCGGCCTACCTCTATTTCTTCTCAGCACACCTCCTTACTTGGGCATATGTGTTTCTCCTCTTCATATGGCCAAGCCATCTAAGCCTAACCCCCATCCTCTTTACTTTTTTCACAACTTGCTATCTTTTTCTACTCTAATTCTCTCTCAATTCCCTATTGATTATTGAATTGCTTATTTCTCTCAAGTTCTCAATTAATTAATATTTAAGATTTATCAATTATTTACGGTAGCCACTACAAAATTATAATTATCAAGTGAGGTGTGGTTACCATTTTTGTTAGGTTCAGGTTAAATCATGCCCCATGCTTCTAGAGTGCGTTCACATGTTTGGGAATGCTTTGAGGTGGTAGAAGAAAATGAAGAAATTCACAAAGTAGAGTGCAAGAACTGTGGTCGAGTCTTTAGTGTTCATCGAAAGTGGGAGGGCAAAACTGGTTTTGCTTATCAAGGGTTGTCTTGAGCGTCCTCCAGGAATTCGTATTTAAATTGATTTGAGGCAGTTTGTGTTATTTTGATTTGTTAGACTTATTTATGCTTAATGTGTTAGTTTATAAGACAAGTTAATTTGAAGTATTATTATGCAATGAAAATATGAAATGAAAGCTTTTGAAGTTTGATTCTACATATTGGTCTTATTAAATAATTTTATGTAACCACTTAATTTCAATTTTCAAATTTTCAAATTCATATTTCAAATTCAAAACTGTAAAAGTTTAATTTTATGCCTTAAAAAACTTATTTTATTATTTAAAAGTTTGCAAACACTTAAGTAACAATTACATTGAACAAGGAAACATAATACACTCAAAACAAAATTAAATAAAAATTAAACCGGCCGGTCCAGACCCGATAAGCCCGAACGCGGACGGGCCCACCAAAACCTGGAATATCCCAGCCCACTATAGTCCAGAACCCCATCCCACTAAGCAGCCCGCCCCACTAACCGGACGAGCTATTTTTCCCATGCCCAGTCCGGTCCAGCCCGTCCGGTAAACACCCTTAAGTTTAGGTGGCACATTCTTATCACATAAAACACCGGATGTTAGCCTCCACTTCACCCACTCCGCTCCAATACGATATGTAACATCCTCGTCTATCTCCCCATTTCTTTGGATACTCAAGGTACTTGAAACTATCTCTATTAGAGATGATTCATTACTTTGTAAATATTTATTGAATATTGGTACCCGTTCCTAGGTTCGGTTATTATCGTTTACTATGAAAATTATATGTCTTTACCGAGTTTGTCATTTCTCGTCTTTGTAATTTTGGATTTGTGTTCATGTAATAGTACTTGGACAATACTTCTCAAAAAAATAGTAATTGGACAATTTAGGGCTATGTTGTTCGGACTCTTTTAAAATATCGCCATGTGCGTGTTGGATCTTCCAGTAGTAGTATAATTTTGGAGGATCTGATACCGGTGGGGCAGCATTTTGGAGAGTCTGTGCAACATAGATTTACGACATAGAAGTTTGAGTCTGACGTGTTGATCGGTTTCTTCACTTTGAAAGTGCGACAATTATTTTTATATATAATTATTGTGATAGATTAGAGGATGGATGCAACGTGCATCTATTACCTCTCCTTTTTGTTATCCTTCTTTTTCATGAGTTTTATTTTGCATTTTGACGTCATGACGAGGTCACCTGCTACGACTTTTACCATTTACGCATTTCAGTTATTTACAACTTATAAATTTGTAGGTCGTGTGTGATAATCTTTTAGGATTGTATTTGAATGTTTTGTTGCTAAGTTACATGATGATGTTCTTATTCATTTGAACCAACCATTTTATTTAAAAAATAATTAGCCACAAGTATGTTTATATAAGATATGTTTTCAAATGAGTAATTCTTATTATTAAGTTATTGTTGTATGAAACTGCAAATATGTCATCCTTATTTACTTTACTGATGCAACCACCCAGACAGAGGTTTTGTCATGGGTCTTGTTGTATGTTCTTGGCGGTCTCCTTTTCTAACTGAAGTGATATTGAATTTATAGTTGCTTATCTTCTTGTACCAGCTTAATCAAGAAGTTTTCTTCTTGTAGGCAATAAAGATAAGTCAACTTTAACATGGACCTCAAACCATTCAAACTAGACATTGATGAGCTTATAAATGAGTTTGCGAAGGTACTAACTAGTATGCATGTTTTTTGCCTTCAATTTAAGCGTAGTATAAATACTTATCTCTGTTTATCTTGTACTTTTCCTAATTCTTCTTACCAGTAATATGGTGATTTGTAGGTTGGATATCCTAATTTTGCAGAAATAAAGAGAGTGTGGGTTTCTAAAAAGTTCTCCTATATTTTTTAGGCTAGTCCCTCTAAAGATCAGGCATGCTTTATGCAATCACTTTATGCCTAGTGTAGTGGTATGTCTAATGTTTTCTATTTTACTTTTTGTTAGTTTTCCTAATATAACATATTTTAGCTTTATTCGGAGAGAAAGATTCTGATTATTGTGACACACACAAACACACTCGCTCTTATATATAAAAAAAATATCTACCCTTTAATGTGAAATTTAACCATCGTGAGGTGCATTGAATTATAGGTGTCACAACCTAAATTCCCAACCTTAGGGATAGTGATGGCACCTAACACCACACTTGCTAGGCAAGCCAATGTTAGAATTTAATTAACTATTTTCCTTTGATTATTCACTTAAACACAATAAAGCAAATTTATAGTAAATTAAATCTAATGATTTCCAAGAGAATAACTCCATAAATAAAATGTTAAACACATAAATAAATCGAGCCACGAATTAATCTCTCTCTCTCTCTCTCTCTCTCTCTCTCTCTCTCTCTCTCTCATGATGTCCNTATATATATATATATATATATATATATATATATATATATATATATATATATATATATATATATATATATATAACTCTAGAACTACCCTAGGATCTGGTGTAACAATTCATGAACTTCTAAGAATACTACAAATAATGGGCTGAAAGAAAATAATATAGCTTTTCTGAGAGAAATAAAACAGTCTCTATAAACTAAGAGAAGACTCCAGGGATCTGCGAACGCTAGCAGATATACCTCGTGTCTCCAAATGATGAATGACCGCTACTAAAATCTCTAACGATGGCCGGTACCTGGATATGCACAAAAGAGTGCAGAGTGTAGTATCAGTACAACCGGTCCCATGTACTGAGTAAGTGTCGAGCCTAACCTCGACGAAGTAGTGATGAGGCTACGGTGGGCATTAACAATATATCCTGTGAACAATATAAAATAAAGCAAAAGGTAAATTCTAAAATAAATAAACAATAACTGTGGCAACAATTTAAAATACTCAACCACCTTTCCAGGTCTTCGCTATAATCAATTTTCACGTAAGTTTCCAAATTCCCAACCTTTAACTTTAAAATTGAAAGTAGTGCAAAGTATGAAAAATAGTAAAGCAAAACAATAAGTTTTCAAATCTTTGTTTTCTTGAAAATCAGTAAATCATAAGTGCCCTCCCTTATTGCTCCTTGTTGCGGCATGCAACCCGCTCCCATCTGTCCACCCTTATTGCTCCTCCCCATATATATATCACCCGTATTACTCCTGTTGCGGCGTGCAACTCGATCCCACCTGTCCACCTTTATCACTCCTTGTTGCGGCGTGCAACCAACTCCCACCAGACATATCATATCAGTTTATTTATAAATTTTCACAATTCAAACCAAGCCTTTCACAATACTTTTGTCTCAACAATTATAAACAGTAAACTGCATTTCTCACGAACTTCCTCAATATTATCAAAAATGAAACCAATATGAATATGTACATATGTATCTCGTAAAGCAATGTCAAACAGCTCAATCTTTATGTAACACAAGGAAACCAAGGAAACAACCGATACTTTTTCAAAATAATTGCAACAAGACTTAACAACAATTAATAACGCCAAGTATTCATAGAAACAATAATGAACATAAAATAATTAAGACATGAATCAATTAAATTGAAAACGGGGAGAGGATCATGTTAAGCAGATAATTTGTTGGTGCATAGATACTCGTCACCTCACACATACACCACACACATGAAATTTCACAAAGCAATTAAATTGGGGTTCCTATTCCCTCAAGTCAAGGTTAAACCAAGCACTTAACTCAAATTCGCAGGCTACTCATTGCTCAATTATAGATTTTCCTTTTGAATTCACCTCCAATACACTCGAATCTAACCAAAATTAACTTAATATTATTAATTAATGCTAAAGGAACTAACTTTATTGAAAATTATAATTTTTTCTAAGTTTTCTCAAAAAAAGTTAAAACCCGACCCCGGGCCCGCTTGGTCCAAACTTGGGGTTTGGACCAAATTATTTTTATCCATTCAACCCCCAGCCCGAATATGCAATTAGTTTCGAAATCCGACTTCAATTCAAGGTAAAGATTCGATTTTTACAAATTCCCTAATTCTACCCAAACCCTCGATTTTTTACCATAGAAACTCTTGATTTTTGATTTAAAAGTGATGAAAAATATTGGGTAATTAAAATAGTAGAGTTTAGAAGATTACCTACACTTTAGGGATGAACTTTGGTGAAGAAAATCGTCCTTAGGGCTTGGTAGTTCGAAAAATATGAAGAAAAAGGGTTCTGTCCGTATTTAAAATTGTATTTATATAGCTGGGCAGGCCTTCTACGCGTTTGCGTGGCGTTCGCATAGGGTCCTGGCCTAGTGGCCTACGCGTTCGCGTTGCTGGGCTTGCATTCGCGGAGCTTTATCTCCTCAGGCCTTCGCGTTCGCATACGCAAGGTTGCGTTCACATAAAGAAGGCCAAGGCCCCCTCCCCCAGGCCTAGCTACCCAGTGCGTTCGCGAGGGCCCAACTGCATTCGCGTAGGGTTTACCCCCAGCCCACCGCGTTCGCGTGAAGAGTCCCGCGCTCGCATAGAACAAAATGGCCCCCAAATAAATTTATTCTATGCGTTCGCGATTGAATCAATGCGCACACGATGAACAAAACACCTGGGCACCAGTAACATCAAAAACCAGCAACTTTCTTAAGTGCAAAACACTCTGTGGCCTATATGAAACTCACCGAGCCTTCAGGGGTCTAATCCAAACATGCACTCAAGTCTAAAAACATAATACGGACTTGTTCGTACAATCAAATCATGAAAATAACATGTAAAACTATGAATTAAACCTCAAAACTCATCATTTTTCTCAAGAACACTTAGCTTTCAGTATTCTCAACCGGACGTCCGAATTACGTCAAATAAACTCCGATTCTCACCAAATTTCACAGATAGTATTCAAATACTATAACAAATCTGTATCGGGCTCCAGAACTAAAATACAGGTCCGATACCAATGGTTTCAAACGTTGATTCTTTTCTTTATTTCATTAATAATTCAGCAAAATAATTTCTTTCAAAAATTGATTTCTAAGGCTTGGGACCTCGGAATTCGATTCCAGGCATACGCCTAAGTCCCATATTTTACTGCGGACCTCCTGGGATTATCGGAACACGAATCCGGGTCCGTTTACTCAAAATGTTGACCAAAGTCAACTAAAGCCAAACTTTAGCTCTAAAAATTATTATTTCTTATATTTTCACATAAAAGCTTTCCGGTTTCACACCCGTACTGCACACGCAAATCGAGGTAGTTAAAATTAATCGTTTTATGGATAATAAGCCTAGAACGGAGTCTAAATCTAGTAAATGACCCCTTGGGTCATCACAATCTCCACATCTAAAACAAACATTCGTCCTCGAACGGACATAGAAAATTACCTGAATTGGCGAACAAGTATGGATATCTACTCTGCATGTCCAACTCGAACTCCCAAGTAGCTGCCTCAACGGGCTGGCCTCTCCACTGCACTCGAACTGAAGGATAACTCTTAGACATCAACTGAAGAACCTGCCGGCCTAAAATGGCTATCGATTCCTCCTCATACGTCAAATCTTTCTCCAATTGGACAGAGCTTAAATCTAACACGTGGGACGGGTGACCATAATATTTCCGGAGCATAGACACGTAGAATACCGGATGAACTGAGGATAACCCTGGAGGCAATGTAAGTCTATAAACTACCTCCCACACTCTATCAAGAATCTCAAACGGCCCGATATACCTAGGGCTCAACTTTCCCTTCTTCCCAAACCTCATAACACCCTTCATGGGCGATACCCGGAGCAATAATCTCTCTCCAACCATGAATGCCACATCACGAACCTTACGAACGGCATAACTCTTTTGCCTAGACTGAGTTGCGCGAAGTCTCTCCTGAATAATCTTGACCTTATCTAAGGCCTCCTGAACTAAGTCTGTACCTAGTAACTGAGCCTCTCCCGGCTCAAACCATCCAACTGGCGATCTACACCGTCTACCATATAATGCCTCATAAGGAACCATCTGAATGCTCGACTTATAACTATTATTATAAGCAAACTCCTCTAACGGAAAGAACTGATCCCAAGAACCTCCAAAGTCAATAACACAAGCGCGGAGCATATCCTCCAAAATCTGAATGGTACGCTCGGACTGCCCGTCAGTCTGAGGATGAAATGTTGTGCTCAATTCAACTCAGGTACCCAACTCACACTGAATTTCCCTCCAAAAGTATGAAGTAAACTGCGTACCTCGATCAAAAATGATAGACACGGGCACACTATTAAGACGAACAATCTCTCGAATATATATCTCTGCCAACCTTCCGAAGTATAAGTACTCGCCACAATAATGGAATGTGCTGATTTAGTCAGCCTATCCACAATAACCCAAACCGCGTCAAATTTCCTCTGAGTCTGTGGGAGTCCAACAACGAAGTCCATGGTGATACGCTCCCACTTCCACTCAGGAATATCTATCTGCTGAAGCAAACCACCGAGCCTCTGATGCTCATATTTTACCTGATGACAATTTAAGCAACGAGCCACATACGCAACAATGTCCTTTTTCATCTTTCTCCACCAATAATGCTGCCTCAAGTCCTGGTACATTTTGCCTGCACCTGGGTGTATGGAATACTTAGAACTGTGAGCCTCCTCAAGGATCAACTCACGAAGGCCATCAACATTAGGCACGCATATACGACCATGCATCCTCAAAACACCGTCATCTCTAACTGTAACATGATTGGCACTACTGCGCCGAACTGTGTCCCTAAGAACCATCACATGCGGGTCACCATCCTGCCGCTTTAGAATACGCTCAATTAGAGAAGACCGAGCGACTGTACAAGCTAGAGCAGTATTGGGCGAAATATCCAACCCCATGAACTGATTAGACAACGTCTAAATGTCTGAATCTAACAGCCTCTCACCTACTGGAATATACACAAGCTGCCCGTACTCACTGCCTTTCTACTCAATGCACCAACCACCGCGTTGGCCTTCCCTGGATGATATAATATAGTGACATCATAACCTTCAGTAACTCTAACCATCTCCGCTACCTCAAATTTAGATCCTTTTGCTTGAATAAGTACTGGAGACTGCGGTGGTCAATGAAAACCTTACACGGCACGCCATAGAGATAGTGCCTCCAAATTTTCAATGCATGAACAATGGCTGCCAACTCTAAGTCATGAACATGATAATTCTTCTCATGGACTTTCAGCTACCGAGACGCATATGCAATCACCATGCCATACTGCATCAATACTTGGGGTCTCTTGTCACTTAACTTGCTATTGCATGTCTCTATCTTTGACTTCAAAGTGCTGAATTCCTATTCCCATTTATTCTAGGGCATGGAGCTTGAGGTGGATTTGCTCAAGCAAAAGTCAGCAGAAAATGCAAGGGCCAAGGAACTAGCTGTTAGAGGTAACCTCAATGAGCTTCTTAAGCTTTTAACGAAAAACATATATTGGTCATTTTCTATTTGTTGTCAGCACCATTGATGTGTTAAGTAAGGCGCATTTTGTATTATTTCGAAAGGATTATCCAAGTCTGAATAATACTGGTTAAATTTTCTTCTATCTTAGAGATTTCGTTGCTAGAATCAATATCCTATGTCAAGTAATAAATAAAAACATTTATGGTCTAAATTGTATATTCAGTACATACTGAAGTTATTGTGAATATGTTGATGCAGTGAAGTTACCAATTAGTTCAAAAAAATTGCATTCCTTTTGTTCGGAATGTATATAGGAAGTTTAGCCGAGGGTCAATGGCAAACAGTCTCCCTCCAGGGTAGGAGTAAGGCTGCGTACATCTTACCCTCCCCAGACCCCACTTAATGGGATTATACTGGGTAGTTGTTGTTGTTGTTGTTGTATATAGGAAGTTGAAAATGAGTTAAGTTCCCAAGATTCTCTGATATTGGGCACGCACTAAATCCTATAAGGCTCTTTTGCATCCAAGATTTTAACTTTCCTTTTAAAGTCGAGGAGGACTTTTTTGTTCTTTTTTCTTGAAGCGGCTAGAGACATGGTGGATGTAGAAAATATAAAGCACATAACAGAGAACCAGACATTGATAGGCGATATAGTTGAGAAGACTGCTGAGGACTGGAAAGCTCAGAAGAAATTATTCTATCAACAAACAGGCATCAGTTATCGGCCTGTCAAAGAATCGCTTGACATAGTAAAGGAAATGCAGGAAAAGTTCTCCCCACAAGAACTGGCTGAAGAGCAGGATGGCAATGAAGACTTCAGTAAGGAACTAGAAGCAGTGCTATTGTCGGAGAAAAACGAATGTGACTTTGAAGAATAAGGAGAGAACTTGTAGAAAAAGCTTATGTTTAGAAACTGGACAATATTTTTAGAAGGTTTGACACTAAGCTATAAGTAATTTTTGTAAATGATTTTTGCAGGTACATGGAAGTGCTTGCAACTTCTAGTAGATTGTCCTGTATATTGAACATTTTCCAAGGTTCAGAATCCGAGCTTAGAATAGCTGTTCTGATTGGTTTTCGTGATTGTCTGATTTTTACGTGTTTGAGCCTAATGTACTAAATGCCTTTTTTACCACTTTCATATTGAGTGAATTGTATATAAACTTCTACGGAACCCTTTTTCTCTCTGATTCTTCTAAATCTTATGGGAAGCGTGCGCTTCGCGTGGCTTCTTTTCTGTTAGAGTCATATCTTGTTTTTAGAACGAGGTTCGGACAAGCTGTAAAGCCGGTACCCGGTACGATGCCCCCCATCGGCTCGAGTTGTCCGCTCGGGTAAGCCAGGTCTAAACAATACACCTTAGGGTTTAAACCTAGAATAACATAGCTTCATGTCGGTTTCCCAATAGGAACATTTGATTGCATCACTTGCATTTGAATTAGGGCACTCAACACAGGGGTTGAGTCAGTCTAGGACAGGTGTACCCAAAACTAAAAGACCATTATGATGCATCTTATGTGCTACATGTTGCATTGTTTAAAGGTAAAAGAGTCATTTGGCGGACCAATGATGGGTGAGGACAAATGAAAAAAAAGAGAGTGAAGTATAAAGATGAAGCAAGTAGGGTCCTGCTATATTTTTCTTTCACAACTTTTTCAAGAAATGATAGAAAAAAAATGAAAAAAAAAATCCAAAAAAAAAAAAGATTTGGCCGCATCGGCTGTTGTTGCAAAATGGGGTCATTTTCTCAAAAGTGGTTCATTATGTCTTAGAGTCCTAAATCTCACAACAAGGTGCACTCTCTGTTGAAGTGTTGAATTTCCATGCTTAGCCATTTTTTGGCCACATAAGCCATTTGTACAAAATGGGTCATTGTTGCAAAGTAATTTTTCCATGTCTTTGAGGGCACATTTGTTAAGTTTGCGCTAATGGCAACTTTTGTCCACGTACACCATTTTGCAAAAAATAGCCTCAATCATGTCTTGCATGTGTCCAACAGGAAGTGTTATTGTCTCACATAAATTTTTAGGTCTTTAACTCTATTTTGTCTTAGTTTTCTCATACAAGAGTGGATTTACTTACCGGAGCTTGAGCATGACAGATGCCCCAGGACCATCCAGTCAGGACCGCTGCATTTAGGAGCTGCTTAAGGAGATTATTTTTAAAAAAAAATGTTTTTGAGTCTGTTTTTTATGTTGTCTTTTACTTTCTAGTCATGTCCAATAGTATTTAGTCTTTTAGATGGTGTCAGAGTCTGTTGTAGTCAAGTTAAGGGTGTTGAGTTTTTCATTACGGTACTTCCTGTTTTGTATTTATGAAAAAAAAGAAGGGAAAATTTATAAATGGAAAATCCAAAAAGATTTTGTTTTTAGTTTATTTTGTTAATTACTTTGCAGAACTACGCTTGGTCTGATTCATGTGAAACATAATACGTAGGCAACCTACATAAGGTTCGATCAAATCATTATTTAAAAAATAAAAAAGGTGAATGAAGTTGTGGGACGTGAGGGGTGAGAGAAAGAAAATAGTGATAATTAGAAAGAAAAGAGAGGAAGGAAAATGAACAAGCCAAGAAGTGCTAGAAAAGAAAGAAAAGTAAGATTGAAATGAACAAATTGGGATGATGCCAAATGACATTGTGACCCTCGAAGTCATTCTAGAGTCGTTAATTGTTGCTAGGTGCATTGAATGTGATATCTCTATCTGATAAATGCCCTAACGCTAACGTGTTGGCTTTGTTTGGCTCCTCTTTGGTACCTTTCATTGTTATCATAACAAAAGGTGATTAGTTTTTGTGGCATTTTGGTGAGTCATCCATTCATCACAAGGTCAAAGAGCAAGGTAGTCATGGCTAGCAAAGACTTGGACATAGGTGTTGTTGATCTGTCTAAGGAGATTGTCGAATCAGAATTTGGGTTGAAAGAAGAGGTCCTAAGGTTGAAAGGACGGATGGCCGAATTATACCAATCCTGGACTAGTGGACGTCCTACGTCATTATTTCTCACTAACTACACTGAAAACCTCATCACCATTCCACCACTATCACAAGACTCCCACTGCTGCTGATATCTCCCCACAACCTTTTCACACTCCACCCCCAAAAACTACCTCATATCCCCCTCCTTTAACCACTCATGTTTTTGTAGCTTCCCCACCAGCTACTCTTCCTCGATCCTCTAGCAAGACTATGTTCAAAGTCCCTGATGCCCAACATTATGCTCCAGAACCAATTTTCAAGGTCTCGGATCCATACTCTTATGCTCCTCAGTTTGAGCCTCCCGATGAAACTGAAAAGCCTGCTAAGAAAATGGAGCATGATGAGATATCTAGAAAGCTGAAACATATTCGTCTGCCTACGGGGTTTAAAATGCCAAAGTTTGACTTATATGATGGGCGTGGAGATCCAGTAGCCCATCTGAAGTGTTATTGCAGTGAAATGAGAAGTATTTGCGGGAAAGATGAATTGTTGATGGCATATTTCAGTGAGAGTTTGAGCGGAGAAGCCTTGGAGTGGTATACTTGTCAAGATGTCAGTAAGTGGCATGCATGGGATGACATGGCTCAAGATTTTGTTCGGCACTATCAGTACAATGTGGACATTATCCTAGACTGCTCCTCCCTATCTCAGATGGAAAATAAACCCGAGGGAAGCTTTAGGGAGTTTTGGCTCATATGGAATGAACAAGTTGCTCGGGTCAGTCCTCCGATTGATAGAAAAGATGGTGTTGAGCCCCGCCAACGGCAGGATCCAGTGTGCACTCCTGCTAAACGCTTTCAACCTCAATACCGACCCCATGAATATCCTCGTAATCCATATAATCTTCACCAATGCTACTTTCCCCTACAAAATCCCCAAAGACATACCTCACCTTCCTAGTACTTTATCCACAATGCACCGCCATATGATGAACACCCATCAAACCCGCAACAGCTTGCACCGCCTCCACATATGTCTTACCCACCTCTACAAGTATATCAACCACCTACCCGAAAGAGGTTCCAACCAAGGCCAGAGTACAAAATGAGAATGTAACTGCAAAGTGAAAAGTCTTTCACTCCTATTGGATAATCATATGCAGTCTATTCCAAAGGCTAAGGAAATTGGACATGTTGAAGCCGATTCAAATAAAAATGCCGAACCCTTTCCAAAAAAATTTGATTTTTCTCAAAGGTGCGCATATTTCTCTAGTGCCCCGGGATACAGCATAGAAAAGTGTTGGCATCTGAAAAGAGTTGTCACGACCCGATTTACCCTCTGAATGGCATCGTGAAGGCACCTAGTCTCTACGACTAGGTAAGCCTAAATTTGTGGAAAATATAGATAATAAAATAAAGACAGAAAGTAAAACACAAGTGGACATAACATAGCCGCTCGGCATGTACAAATATAACTTCTCATAACCCGGAATGTCACATTTAGTCACAAGATCTGTATCAAAATAGCTCTATACAATGAAGAAACATAAATACATAGGATGTCTCTGTCTAAACTAGAATAGAAGGTGACAACAAAGGGCCTCTGCGGACGCTGTAAAATTACCTCGCGGTCTCCTCGAAGCTGCTACAATGACTCCTAGCCACGGAACTGAGTAATGGTACCTGGATCTACACACGAAAAATATGTGCAGGAAAGGGCATGAGTACACTACAATTGGTACCTAGTAAGTGACAAGCCTAACCCTAGTTAAGTAGTGACGAGGTCAGGTTAAGGCTATACTAGATTTTTATAAGTAAAACATTTTAAAATGGTACAGAAGGACATAAATTCTAAGGTAAGCAGTAAAGATGAATAATCTGAAAATAAAAAAGCAACAGGGATCCCTTGGCTCATCACAACATATCACACAGTGGAATCTCCCGGGACACATCCCGTAGTTCCAAATGTAAAGATGCAGTACAGGGGGAAAGCTCCCGAAATACGTCTACAGTCCCAATTTAAATATGCAGTACTTGAGGAAAGCTCCCGGAAGACGTCCGTAGTCCCAATTTAAATATGCAGTACAGGGGAAAAGCTCCCGGAATACGTCTGTAGTCTCAATTTAAATATGCAATGCGAATCAAAATTAAAAAACTTGGCCTAAGAACTTTATCCAAGTTTTCCCCAATTTTCCACCAAAATTTCGAAATTAAAGGATAGATTTAAGTGGTTAATCATGGAAATTAGTCTAAATTGAGTAGGAATTACTTACCCAAATTGTCCAGGTGAAAATCTCTCCAAAAATTGCACTTTCCCGAGATCTCAAGTTCAAAATTTGAATTATGGCTTAAACCCTTGATTTTGGGTTTTAAAATCTGCCCAGGTAAGTGTTCATCGCCTTCGCAGAATAACCATCGCGAACGCAAAGAGTTAAGAAACACGCGCCCTAAATTTGGCCTATGCGAACGCGTACCTGGGACTGCGAATGCGGACCACTGCATCCCTAACCCTACGCGAACACGTTACCCTTCACACGAACGCGAAGGGTAAAACACTGGACCCACTGAGCCTAATTCCTTCTTAGCGAATGCGACCTGGACCATGCGTTCGCGTTCCATCACTGTGCCAAACTGTTGGTTGATTTCCCAATGCACACGCAAGTGTACGTGGTCGACAAGTAATATAGGAA
>ML348622.1:0-28319 GCA_005239505.1 Nicotiana paniculata | reverse complement strand
ATTGTGGTAAGACTGAGCACTACAAATATGAGTGTACTGCAAAAGAGCAGGCCAGTCGAAAAAGTGAGAGGTTTATAAAAGGGAAAAACTGGCTGCCAAATTGGGCCAGGAAAAATTTGATTCATCCATTCTCTCATAGAAAAGGACCCAAACTAGTTTGGGTTCTTAAGACTAACCTTTGATTCCTTTTGTAGGTTCAAGTGAGAGGAGGCAGCCAGATTTGGTACTTGGATAGTGGCTGCTCAAAGCATATGACTGGGAACATGGAACAGTTCCTTTCACTTGAAAATATCAAAGGAGGAAATGTCTCCTTTGGAAAACGAAAGAAAGGTGAAATCATTGGGGTTGGTAAGGTAGGTAAGGGTGATACATGATCTATTGAACATGTATATCTAATAGATGGCTTGAAATATAGTCTGATAAGTGTATTACAACTATGTGACAGAGGTAACCTGGTTACTTTTACTTCCACAAAATGTTTTGTGATTAATCTTCTTACTGACAAGATTGTTTTGCAGGGAAAAAGAATGAATAACATCTATGTCATAGACTTCTCCACACTGTCTGAAAACGAACTCACTTGTCTAAGTGTGTTGGACAGTGATCCCCTCCTGTGGCACAAACGACTTGGTCATGCAAGTCTAACTCAGCTTAACAAACTAGTCTCTAAGGACTTAGTGGTAGGACTTCCTAACATTAAGTTCAAGGAAGACAAAGTTTGTGAGGCATGTGCCAGGGGGAAGCAGGTAAGGTCCTCTTTCAAAAGTAAGAAAATAGTCAGTACCACCAAGACGTTGGAATTGGTTCATATGGATCTATGTGGTCCTATGACAACTTTGAGTAAAGGTGGTAAGAGATATGTGATGGTACTAGTTGATATTTTTCAAGGTTCACTTGGACCTTATTCCTGGCATCTAAGGATGAAGCATTTTATATGTTCACCTCATTTGTCAAGAAAACTCAAAATCAATTGGGACATCAACTAGCATCAATAAGATCTGACCATGGTACTGAATTTGAGAATACTAAGTTTGCTGAGTTCTGTGATGAACATGGTGTTAATCATAACTTTTCTGCTCCTAGAGCCCCACAGCAAAATGGGGTTGTTGAAAGGAAAAACAGAACTCTTGAAGACATGGCAAGAACCATGCTCCTATCTAGCAAACTACCTCACAACTTCTGGGCTGAAGCAATAAATACTGCTTGTTACATAATCAATAGATGCATGACCAGACCTCTGGTAGAGAAAACTCCCTATGAATT
This sequence comes from Nicotiana paniculata, assembly GCA_005239505.1. NCBI lineage: Eukaryota > Viridiplantae > Streptophyta > Magnoliopsida > Solanales > Solanaceae > Nicotiana > Nicotiana paniculata. The sequence continues at coordinate 27,056 of ML348622.1, read as the reverse complement.
ACTTAAAGGGAGAAATCCCAACATATCCCACTTTAGGGCTTTTGGATGCAAGTATTTTGTACACAATAATGGCAAAGATTTCCTAGGAAAATTTGACCCCAGAAGTTATGAGGGAGTATTCTTGGGATATTCATCACATAGTAAAGCTTATAAAGTGTATAATAAAAGAACTATGTGTGTAGAAGAAAGTATACATGTTGTCTTTGATGAAACTAACATTCTTGCTGAGAGACAGGAACCTGAGGATGGGGAGCTTGGACTGGTAAGAAGCAGTGATCACACTGAAGCAAGCATGAAAGGTGGAACAGGTGATGGACCAGGTTCAACTACCCTAATCATCATGATAGGGGGAACTCAACATATGCAACCTGGACCTGATCCTGCTCTACAACAACAAGACATCTTGGAATCATCTAGGATGAACAACTGGTACTTAAGCCACACAGATATCAGAGTTCTCACCCTCTTGATAACATCATAACAGATTTGGTATCTGGAATCAAGACAAGATCATCCTTGAAAAATCTGTGTGCATTTGATGTCTTTCTACCATGATCGAACCAAAGAGCATTGGGGAAGCCCTACAAGATGCTGATTGGGTAAATGCCATGCAAGAAGAGCTGAATCAGTTTGAAAGAAATCAAGTATGACACTTGGTACCCAGGCCATTGGATAGATCTGTAATTGGCACCAAGTTGGTCTTCAGGAAAAAGCTCGATGAGGATGGAACANTCTGAAGGAAGATGTATTTTTCAAGCAGCCTCCAGGTTTTGAAAGCAAGGAGTCACCTGACCACGTATACAAACTCGACAAGGCTCTATATGGTCTCAAACAGGCACCAAGAGCTTGGTATGAACGATTATCAAAATTCCTTCTAGAACATGGGTACAAACGAGGCAAAATTGATAGTACCTTGTTCTTAAGGAAAATGGTAAGAATCTCCTGGTTTTGCAAATATATGTGGATGATATCATATTTGGGGCGATTTCTGAAAAATTAAGCTAGGAATTTGCTATGCTAATAGGAAGTGAGTTTGAGATGAGTATGATGGGTGAGTTAAAATTTTTCTTAGGCTTGCAAATTAAGAAAAACCCAAATGGAACAATGATCCACCAACAAAAGTATGTGAAAGAATTGCTCAAGAAGTTTAAAATAGAAGACTCAAAAGAAATAGACACCCTCATATCCACAGCTGCAAAATTGGATGTGGATGAACCTGGTTCATTTGTTGATCAGAAGCTTTATAGAGGGATGATTGGGTCTCTATTGTATCTCACTGCCATCAGACCTGATATTGTGTTCAGCGTGGGATTGTGTGCTAGGTTTCAGGCAAATCCAAAGAAGTCCCACCTCACTACAATAAAGAGAATTTTGAGATATTTGAGAGGCACCACTGATTTGTGCCTTTGGTATCCTATAGGTAGTAATTTCGACCTTGTAGGATATGCTGATGCTGATTATGCAGGATTCCTGGTTGACAGGAAAAGTACTTCAGGTATGGCTCACTTTTTAGGTTCATGCCTTGTGTCTTGGGCTACCAAGAAACAAAATTCAGTAGCATTGTCTACTGCTGAGGCTGAATATGTGGCTGCAGCCTCATGTTGTGCCCAGTTGTTATGGATCAAACAACAACTCATGGACTTTGGTATTGATATGGGATGCATTCCTATATTTTGTGATAACACTAGTGCTATTAGTATGACGACGAACCCGGTTCATCACAAAAGGACTAAACACATAGATATTAGACACCCTTTCCTAAGGGATAACTATGAAAAAGGAATGATCTCAATCGAATTTTGTGCTACTGATCATCAAATTGCTGATATATTCACTAAAGCACTTAGTAGGAAGCATTTTGAGAGAAACAGGCTGGAATTAGGGATGATTAAGATCACCTGATTGAAGAGAAAGATTTTTTTTTAAAAAGAATTTTTGGCTAGAAAATTTTAATTAGGTACTTAATCAGATTAATAATTGCTCAGAATCATGTCTTTATTGCCATACGCTTGTGCCATGTATTAATATGATTCCCTGGATACTAATAATATTTTTCTATCTTTGTAAATTGAGGCAATTTAAAGATTTCAAACAGGATGAACCTGGTTCATCTATGCTGATTCATTTGGCTGACAAGGTACACACTTTTCTCCATATAGTAATTCAATTACAGTCACACATGAGCAGGATTCTATCAATAATTGGTTAATTCCTAAGTCTTTGTACTAATCCATAAATGAACCCGTTCCAAGGAGTCACATCAACACTCAATTAGCCTAGAAATAGGGAACTCTTAACCGTCAAATCAATGACACTCCTACAACCATTAGACTTTCACTTGAATACATTTTTTATCCGTTGTAAAATTAATGGCCATATGTTATAAAAGGCAATCATTACTCCTCTCTTCATAAAGCTTCCTTCAAACCAAGTTTAACACATATTAAACTACCCAAAACTTGCAACTCGTCTTTTCCTCTTAACAAAGCATAAAAATGTCTTCACCTCCACTAGCGTCTTTGTCTAATTCCTCACCTAATCGTGATTATGATGGAGGAAATTCTGAATCTGTCTCCAATTCTCCATTTGTTTACAGCTCCAAATCACCAGAAATTCCATCATCCCCTGAAAATACACCCGTTCTTGAACCCACTCCAAACCCTACTCCTGCCCCAAGAATCGTCGTGTTAAAGTTCTTGCCCGAAAATCTGTTGGTTTTGGGGCTAGAGAAAAATTCTTGGAGGACCTTATTAAAGCAGACAAAGGTACTAAGTTAGACTCATCCAATGATTCCTTCAAATTAGCTAATGAGGAAGAAGCACCTGGTTCAACTAGTTCTGAAAAAGGTAATCTTGAAATCGATTCTGAATTTACTTCTACTGATAAAAGACTCGTGTTGGTAGGGTCTGTTGTTGATGTCGAAATACCTGGAAGAAATAGGGTGGGAGAAAATAAAGAATTCTTGAGAGAGAGGGAGAAGAAGATGTGAGGGGATCTAGGGAGAATGGTGCCACACTAGTTATTTTTGGCCCCATTCCTAAAACTATGGGAGAAGAAGTCACTGATTTAGGGGGATGCATAGTAGAGGAAGTTGCAACAGGTCTTGCAAGTCTGAAGAAAGCTACAGATGAACCTGTTTCATCGGGGGAAGAAACATTGGCTGAAAGGTTGAGAAAACTGGGGGATTCTTATAACCACAAGAGAAGAAGGAGTCAGAAACCCAAGAAGGCAACTCACCCAGTTCCTTCAAAGAAAAGGAAATTTTGTGAAGTTGCTGATGTTTCTGCTCCAAAAGTTAGAGCTACTCGTAGCACTGTGAGAGAAGAAGAATAGAAATTAGAAAAGGCTCTGAAGGAGAGCAAGAAGAAGAGGGCAGCAAAAGGAAAAGCAAAAGTTGGAGAGCCTGTTGAGGCTATTGAAATTGAAGAGACCGGGTTGGACCTGGTCCAACAGGAGGAGCAACCTGCTCCAGGTGTGGCTGAGACACCAAAACCCATAAAAGATAAGGCTTCTTCAAAGAAGTTAGCTAGGATGTCTGTCGCACCAACAAAATCTATTAAGAAGACCAGGGCCAAGCCAAATAGAGTGAAAGTTGTTTATGATGATGATGCATACTGGAGTGGAGAAGAGGAGAAGGAAATTGGAGTGGTGACTAACAGAGTTACCATGTTTGGAAAAAGAACAATTTTAAAGGGTAAGCTGGTGAAGGATGTAGAGGAGCCTGGAATGCAATATCTAATGGAAACTCTGGAGGTACAATGCTGGAAGGACCTGGTCCTTCGCATGGAAGGCAGGATGGCAAGAGCTGAGTTGATAGAGTTTATGGGGAATGCAAGTGTCAAGGAAGGCAGGGTCACGTCTATGGTCAAAGGAATTGAGGTTTCCTTTGATGTCAAAAATTGGGTGTTATTCTTAACATACCAGCTGAGAGCTATGAGGACTATACAAGGCAAAGCTGGCCTTGTCTAGATGGGATGGTCTCAGCAATCGACATCACCAGGTTCTTTAGTGATAGTGAGAAGGAGATTGAACCCAGGACGGTTTACAAGAGTGAGATGAAGCCCGATCACAAGCTACTCTTTGAGTTTGTCATCAAGTTCCTACTGCCTAGACAAGAAAGAAGGCACATGGAAAATTATATGGATCTTACATTGATGGAATGCTTGTACAAGGGAAAGCAAATTAATTGGCCAGCTTTTATCATCCAACTCCTTGATAGAGTGGTGAACGGAACCAAGGCACACACAATTCCTTATGGCTTCATTCTGACAGCAGTGCTTGCACATTTTAGGGTTACATTAAAGAAGGCTGAGATGTCTACGGCCAAAGATTATTTTGGGAAGGAAACTTTGCTTACATGTGACTACAATGTCAATTCCTGTGGATGAACCTGGTTCATCTAGGAAGCAACTAGTCAACAGCAAAGTTAGAACTTTGGTGCAAGAAAACGAGATTAAGGATATCCTTCGCTTGAAGTCTCATGTGATTGAGGTTGAAGAAGAGCGGGATGCTCTTAGAGTTGAATTAGCAAAGGAGAAAGAAAAGAACGAGGGTGTTCTTTAGCAGATGCTGTCTCTCCTACAATCCAAGTCCACAACCTCCACTGCACCTTCCCATCCTTAGGCTTCTCAAAGCTTCCATAACCCATCTTAAGACCAGTTATCACTTTCAGTTCTTTTTATTTTTTTTGTTGCTCATGGTTGGTTGTTTTTGTTTTTCTGTGTGGTGGTTGATTATCGTTACTTATCAATGAATTTTGCTTTTAGTTATTGACTTGTCTCAATTTCTGAGTTGGCTAATATTTATTGGTTTCTTGTGTTGATTAATCATGATTTGCACCTGCAGTTGCCTCAATGTCCATGAGTAATAATTAATAAAACTGGTAAGTATCTCATTTTGCAAACTTTTCGATGATGTCAGAAGGGGGAAGATAGATATGTGCTGAACTTGCTGAACTTTTCAAAAATATTTTTAAAGTGATATTTATAACCTAATGAACCTGGATTCTCTATGATTAATGCTTAAAACCATACAAATTTCTTTGAAGTGTATACAGGATTAAGCACAAAGATTGTCATCATCAAAAAAGGGGAGTTTGTTGACCTATGTCACTGCATAGTTTTGAAGATTAACAAAAGGCTGACCAGTTGAACCGGGTCCATCAGAGCACACATCTTGGACTGACTAGCTGGCACATGAACCTTATATGCTTAGGAGATGTTTTGAATATGAAATATCAATGAACCAAGATATTGTCTCCTAATGCGAAAAGGTTGCAAACTGATTTGATTGTTTGAGCAAATCCTACTGAGGAGTAGGTCGTGATTTTTTCACCTTTTGAGCCAGGTGTTTTCCACGTAAAAATCTCTGTGTTTTTACTTTACTGCTTTTTATTATTCCGCAACAGTAGTAGTTGGAGCACCAAGAAGAACCAGGTTCTTCTACTGAGACAGCACTCGAAAATTGGGTACCACAAAAAGTAACCTATCTTCTTGTGTGGTATTGAAGACTAAAACATCACCTTTGGACAAATTTTTGACCCAAAAACGTCCTTTGAATAATATTGGACAAATTTTTGGTGAAAAATCTATCCAAAGGACAGATTTTCAATGATGATTCCTTGCTTTTTCTCCTATAAAAGAAACACAACAACATACAAAAGGTGCAGCAGCTAGAGCCTTAAAAGATCTCTGGCATCCCTTTCTTACTTAGAAAACCCTTTCAAAAAAAAGTTTCCGAGTTCGTTCTTAGTTTTAAAGTAGTTACTTTGGGTTTGGAGTTCATTTTTCCCTGGTTTTCCTGACTGGTTGTGTTTGTTGTTCCTGGCTAGAAGGTGTTGAATTCAACAGTTGTGAACATCTGACTTCATCACTAGCTAAGCCACGCGTTTATGATAATTAGGCAACTTTTCATCATGTCGTTAAATTTCAGCTTCAATAAATGACGATGGCATGTTATTTTGAATGAATGTTACTTATATTGACTTCTATTGGTGTGTTCTTCTTCTGTTAAGCATATATATTTTTTAACTTGTCTAAAGATGAATGGTCGAGTACTAAAATTCTATCTTCATGTTCTGTAGACAGATACTATAGCTTATTTTTATATCTGCAAGTAAGATTAAATAGTAGAAAGGTTACGTCCAGTTGGGCGAAAGGGTTAACATCTAAATAAGCATGAGAAAAGGTTGTTGTTTTAGAAGTTGTTTGAGTTTCATTCCTCCTCTATCTCTGTTTAACTGATAAGTGTTAAGATTTGCTTTGTAGTTTTGTGCCTGGTTATGTTGATCTCCCCCAGTGCTAGATCTTATTAGTTTGTGAAGTTTAGTTTCTGTTAGTTTTACCATGTATGCTAGTCTTTCATGCAACATATGAGTCTTTGGTTGATTTCGTGAAAGATAGTTTTAGAAGAATAATTAAGAACTAAGTGGAGGCAATGATTCATTTTAAGTTGTAAAAAATAAATTTTTTTCATTAACTGAGTCGAAACATTAATCTTGTTGGCTTCATACTTTGTAGTTTAGCCATCTTATGTCAGTATTTTATTAATCTTCACTTGTTTAAGAATGTTGAATGTTTAAGAATATTGGTTTATCCTTGTGTAGTATTCACTAGGTTTGTTTGATAAGGCAACGCCGTTGACTAAATAAGAAAATTTGAGCTTTTAGAAAGTCTAATAACCCGGACATTAGAATCAAAGTACGCTAGTATTTGACTCTTGTTAATTTCATTTGGTAGTAAGATAGCATTTTAAAAATAGAAATTAGATCAAAAGAATTTGGCCAGGACCAATAATTTTAGCATCTACTACCTATCCAAGCTAGCCCAAACTTTGAAGTGTCATGTTCCTACAATAATGAATCAGAACAAGTAATCCATTTAATTAATTAAATGCTAGGCAACTAGTAAGTGCGCTTTAACTTTAACTTCACGGAATCGCCTGTGTAGCGTGATGTTTAACATTCAATAATCTCAAACCACATTAATTTTTAGTTAATTTTTAATTTAATAAACTCTTTGCTAAACTCGCGGATTCTCTTGCATTAGCGCGATAGTATAAATTTCAAAAAAATAATTTTCTAAAATATAGTAATTTTTTCCAAAAGTAATAACGTACTAAATAACTCTTTCATGACGGCAGATTCACTTGTGTGGTGCTGTTATGATAAAATTAATAAATCTCGTCTCGGTCACGCATTCGCTTGCATAGTGTGGTTATGACAACACAATATTATTCAAGTCTTTATTTAATAATTCTAATAATCAAGCAATAAAGGCGGATATAGCAAAAACATGATAAACTTATAAATCACAATTTATCCAAAATTAATTCAAGCCAAGTTTAAGTCAATAAAGCGACCTTGCTATAACCATGGGACTCGGGGAATGTCTTACACCTTCTCCCCGGTCAACAGAATTCCTTACCCGAACTTTATTTTCGCGGAACGATAAAAATAGAGTCAAACCTTCCTTTGATTAGGGATTCAAATAAAATGTGACTTAGAACACCAAGAAAATCAATTCCAAGTGGCGACTCTGTAAATGAAATAATCCCTTCTCAAAATTGTCACTTTAATTGGAAAAACTCTTTAACCCACAATCCATAACACACATATTCTCTTTTGAGGGTAGAAAAGGGGTGTGACAATCTTCAGGGTCGATGTCAGAACCAAATTCGTATCCATCTACGACTACATTTTTTCCCTCACCTCGGAAGAAGAAGGGACCCCGGCATGCGCCGATGGTGACAGATCACTCGACGGCATGACCTCAACCGTCTCAGCTCGTTCTTCTCTTTCCCTAACTACGTCAGGCAAGTCGATAATTTCCACATTTTTCGAAGGGGTGCAGAATCTCATTGTCCAAGGACACACCGCTCTCGAACGCAGCCGTAGCCTGGTCGGGATCACCCCTGTTAACCATTCTGTTCCCGCCGTGTCGTTGCCAAACTCTATCATCCGCCTCTTTATTAGTGAAGCTACTTCCTCCTCGCTTGCTGGTGACTCATTCACCAAGTGCAGAAAAGGGGAAGTCAAAATCTCCGCTGATGGAGCCAGTGTTCGGTGGCTAGGTCTGCGTGGAGCTGGGTTCTGGGAAGGAGCCACAATCCGAGGAGGCTCGCCTACGGCTGCAGTAACAAAAGACCCCGTAAAAGCACCCGACTGGCAGAAGGCGGGGGTAGGAGCTTTCTTCTTCATTGAATCCCCCGACCCGGTACCAAAGAAACTCAATTTGAAGAAAAAAAGGAAAAAGAAAACGAGGTCAACACAGAATCAATGAAAGGCCAAATCGAAGACTCACCAGTCATAGAAGGCGTACTACCAAACTTTTTGTGGAACGACGACCACTCGCGAATCCCCACCGTGCAGGAAAAAATCTGGCTCACCCGGTCCCGAATATTAGCGACCAACGTAGGAGGCTCCCTTTCGGCTGCACAAAAAAAGAGGAAGAGTAGTAGGTCGTCAACAAAGCAAGACAAGATGAGAAATCAGTTAATAGAGATACTTACGAGAAAAGTTCCACATTTTGGGGAATCTGCTGGGGTTCATCACCACGTGCTCAGTTTTAACATAGAAGAAGTGGAAATTGAAACGGCGGTTGGCCCTGTCATCTATCTTCACGACCAGTATTTTGGTCCCACAATGGAGAAGATGCAACATCCTACCTCTAAGGAAATTAGGTGCGAATAGGTGTAGCAGGTGATGAATCGAAACTCCACAGTTGGCCAGCTCCGCGTACTACGTGAGCATCAGAAAGAGTTTGTAGATGTACGGGGAGAGCTGGGCCGTGCAGACCTGGTAATATCGGCAGAATTCCTCCACCAACGAAAAGAGAGGAAGAGAGTACCCCACACAGAACGGGTACGCGTAAAAGACGTAATACCCGGGACGGTGAACTTGAACTACGTCATTACCAGTCGGGACCAGGTCGATGTGGGCGGGAATATTGTACTCAGCCCCAAGTTCAGCCAAGGCGGCTGCATCCAGTTCGGAAAGGACGGGCTCGGGTTCTTCTGTAGCCGATTTTGATAAATTCGACCTAGCTTTATCGTTGTGAGGAATGATATCCTCTACGGTCGGAAAACTGTCATCCTCAGCAATGGCAGCAGTATCATCTTCATGAGGAGGCATCATCACTGATAATGGCGTTGGTTTAGATGAAACACCAGACACATGGGAAGTGGTGGCCATATTTGGTTAATTGTAAGTGTTGAAATATAGTCTCGAAGGGAAGGAGAAATTGCAAAAACCACCCGAACCAGAGAGTGTAAAAACTAGAGGCAAACTAAAACAAGAACGAAAGAGGGAGAAGAAAGGAAGGAAGAGTGAAAGCTTAAGAAACTGGAGAATGTAAAGATTGGCTCAAGGGGCTCTCCACCCATATTTATAAGAGAACAAGTACCCAAATCGAGATCACCAACCGTCAGATACACAAGAATTGAAACGCGGTGGCACGAAAAACATAGTGGCGCGTTGGAAAAATGCGTAATGATGATACATATAGCAGTGATGTCACCCTAAGCTGATGTCACAATGAGTTGTGGTTATTGAAGCGCCACGTCGCCACCTCGTGCAAGCTCATTTCCATTCAATCTCCTCTATCTGAAATTTCCAAGCACGACCGGCGAAGTCCGCTCAACGAGGTCAACCAAAGAACGACCTCGATAAGCGGAAGGTCTAACTGTATGGGTCAAAATCAGATTGAGGATATAACGTGCAGAAAAGGACGTGAAGAGCGACTCGCAAACCATTACGAGTGGTGTGGTCGTGGTCGGCCAGTAACTGCATGAACCGAACAGCCCAGCGACCAGTCGAGGTCGAGTAGTATTAGCTTAGAATAATGGTTAGTTTTGTACTGGTATCTTTAGAAGGAATATTCCGCTGATTATTCTCTCCAATTGTACTTTAGGGTTTGTTGGGAATATCCCATATAAATGTAAGGAAAGAAAGGGGGGAGACATGTAATATTCCGTATGATNGGGGGGGGGGGGGGAAGGCATGTAATATTCCATATGATAAGAACACTTGTAAAAGGATACGCTCTCAGAGAAAATATAAAGAACTACTTTTAGCAGAGATTCAACCTTTTTGTGAACTATTCTATTGTCACTTCCACCAGATCCAAGAAAATGTATAATATTCTCTCATAATCGTGTCATTCATCATTGTCAGAGGAAGGAATTCTTCAACCCCTTCAATATTGGGTGGGTCTTCCCCTCTATTTATATTTATTGTCATTTAATGTTATTTAATGCTCGATCACATTTATTATCAATATTTTATTCAACTATATTATTGTTCGTGTTATCCATCTCAGATCTAACGTTATTAGTTCTAACTAAGATTGATCCGTTTTAATAACTTATTAATTAATTTAACTGAGGATTATTATTTTTTGGTCAAACAATTCTTCGTTCCATTAGTTCGAGGGAAGACTCGGCCTTGGGCATTGAAGATTTGGTGCATGAACATTTTTAAGTGAATAGGATGGTTATATTCATTTGCCCATTGGACAGAAACCCCACACATAACTTCTATTTTGGAAGCATTGATAATAGTTCTCTTTGGACGTGCCTCTTTCGAGACACAAGTGACCATTATGGTGTGGTCATTATGTTATGTCTACAGTGTTTTGTGTTTGGGACGTGAACCTTAAAAAGTTAAGAGGAAAGAGAGAATATTCGTGAAATTTTACTATGTCACGGCGAATAAAAGAAATTTCACCATACGGATATACATTAAGTTAATATTTTTTTAAGAAATAAGAAAAATCCGAAAAAATTCTTCCTACTTAGTTCATTATAGAATTTGTTCCTACATTTACTTTAAACCGTAAATGTGAAAAATTGATACCAAGCTAATGTATAGAGACTTCACTATATATGACGAAAGAGTCGCTCATAAAGATATTGAGAATTAAACCTCTGTTAACTTTATACTCTTTGTTTTTATTTATAAATTGTGGGGCAGCTGAAGCTTTAGGAGTGAAGCCTAATGAAAAGAGACACAAAAGAGTCATATAGCTAGGATCCAAGTCATGATTATAGAATATGATGGATAAAATTAATCAATTCCCACTCACATATATAAAAAATTATACATTTTTTTATTGCATAAATTCAAGGACAAAAAGGCTATAGGCGTGGGTATAGGGTGGCGGTGGTGGTGGTGGTGGTGGGGTTCCACTCGGCGGCGCGACCATCGCTTTCCATGACTATATTAAGTAAATATGTTTTCACTTTTCATGAAATGGCCTAAATAGAGAAACCTTTGATAATGGGTCCGTTGGAGTTGAGAGTCAAAAGTCCCCAATTAGGGAGGCAAAAGTGCAAATTTTTTTGTATTTGTAGTGTTGTGTGTTGCTTGGCTTTAAAGATTTATTTGCTTTAGGAGGGCCTCAATTTTTCAATAATTTGTAGTGGGGAGGACATAATTTTTTTTATAACCGTGGTGTTCGGGTCAGCTTGCGTGCACCTCGACTATTTTTATAAAATATCTAATTCCTTCCACTAGTAACAATTACTAGGTAACTCCATTCACCAGCTTGGACATATCGAAAGAAATTTCTAATATTTTTGTCTCTGCAACCTCATATTCTCAAGTCACTTCATTGACCCTTAAATGGGAGGATATACTTGAATACCAATGCAAGCTTTGATCATCTATCATTTCCTCCCCCTCACCTCCCCATAAACTCACACATTATATTTTGCTTCAAAAAGAGTCAAGTACGTGCCTAGGGAAAACTTTGTTTAATTCAGAGCGAGCGAGCGGGTATAATTAGTGGTGAAAATTTAACATTAGAATAACTGAGATTCATGTTTTTTAATTTTATAGCCCATATTTCAATTTATAATCAACTAGCCCAAAAAATAGGCTAAAACTTAACATCCAACTCCAATAGGTTCTCAAAATTTCTATTTAGTTTTTAAAAAGAATTCCTCAAGCATTTAAGTTAATATTCGAATCAGTAATTGTGACTCAAACATTAGTTCAACAAACAAAATTTATTTGGGTGGTGAAAATTAGATTGTTAACAAGCTTAAACATGTGGGTTTAAATTTCGAATTTGATTTTGAGAGAAATATGGAGTGAGTGTTATTTAGACTTGTTAGAAATAGTATAAGGAGGTTGTATATAAAATTTGAAGTCATTTCATGGAAATTTGGACTGGTTTTGAACAAGATTGCAACTGAAATCGTGGAAGAAGTTCGTCTACAGACGCTTGTATAAATGTGCATAAAATTGTATAATAGTATATAAGATTTGTTTATACACTCATATACACTATTATACAAGATTATACATACTTATATAAAAAACTAACTTCGTCTTCTTCCTTGCGTCTTCTCTGAAATTTAATTCAAATCTTACTCAAATCTACTCCAAATCACTCCAAATTTAAATTGAACTTCTTTTGATATTTTCAATCAATTGGAACAACGCCCAATCCAAAAAACTAACAAAATAAAAAAAAAAACCATTTTCGAAAGTAAAGCTTTGAATGGTCTTCAATGGTGGACTTCTACTCTTCAATTTTCTTACATTGCAACCAGGTGACACAAGAGGAGAATCAGAAAATATACAGCCCCTTGAAGCATATGTCGAGGATGTGAGAAGAAAAGAGTGAAATCAATGTTGTAAGAACACAAATTTAATTCCATAACTTTTAGAAGCAATGGTTGTAAGAACACATATTTTAAATTTGCTAGTGCTTTGAAAATATGTACAATATGATTAGAATGGGTAAACCTTAAAAACATGGGTCATTTTTTGTTATGGTGTGAAATCATATGTATTTTCTTGTAATTCTTTCTAATTAGTGGTGATCATAATTCAAACAAAAATATAGCTAGTTCGAATCCTAATAAGATCTTGAACATAGGTTACATCTTGGTTTGCCCTCTTCATTCATTCATTCATTCATTTTTATTTTCTTTAATGGTTTTGACGTTCATATCCAAGATTATAGGCTAAAACATGTGATTAATTAGGCTAGTCTTTAGTCAGTGGAATACAAGAGTTCATAATGGTCTCCTGTCGTCATGCAAAACTTAATGTAGAAATTGCACGGGGCGCTCTATTTGGTCGCTCCCACTTAAACTATATCCATATTTTTAAAATTATTTAACATATATCTTAATTTTTACAACTTCAGTCGCCGCCTTCCTAATACCTGTGCAAAACTTCAGCTTATTTAGTACTGAAGTTTTTACAAATTAACTAAACAACTTAAGCATCTTCTGCTGAAGCTTTTGAAAAAGCTTTATGACAAAACTAATTAATCCAGGATAAAATTTCAGCTTATTTAGTGCTGAAGTTTATACAAATGAACTAACTAACTTCAGCATCTTCTGCTGAATCTTTTGAAAAAGCTTTATGACAAAACTAATTAATCTAGGACATAACATCAGCTTATTTAGTGCTGAAATTTTTACAAATGAACTAAATAACTTCAACACTTCTGCTGAAATTTTTGAAAAAGCCTAGAATGCTGAAGTTTGTTTGATTGCCTTTGCTACTTCAGGCCCGTATGCCTGAAGCTTATGCGAAAAGTGGGTACGCTTGCAATTTTTTTTGCAAAGCAAGTATAAGTTAAAACGTGACCCAAAAAACAGGTATAGATGCAAAAACCCCACGGGGTAAAATTAATTAAGTTGCTATTTATGTAATCGTTAAGCCTGGGTAACTATATGTTACTGATATACAGTAGCGTTAGTGTGCAACCTCTCAACATATGGCTTCTAGTTCTTTGTCAACCAGTGAATTGGTCAATTTGGAAAATTTTAATGTAAACAATTTTTTAACATTCTATTTACTGTAATTATTTTCACAAGTTTGAGCTTTTGATTATATATACTAAAAACACAAGCAAAGTTTCACGTTACCTTTGAATGATGTCGTATAAGTTAGAAAATCATTGAATATGAAAAAGAAATAATTAAAGAATATCATATTTTAAAAGAAAAAAAGCTAAATGGAGAACTTGATAGATTGATGCCAAATCATTGAATTGAAAAAAAAAGAACCAAATCATTGTTAAGCGGGTTAAAAAGTCAGATAATACAAATGCTACATATGTATCTGCTAGAAAACTAAAGTAAAACCCATGAGTAATTGGCTTGATTGAGTTTTTGTATTTTCTTCAATAAAAAGGTAAAAAAAAGAGTGAAAATAGCACAGGCTAGTTAGTTTTCGGATTGATAATTAAAAATTACTGTGTGTTTGCAAAATCATTGAAAAATAGCCATTATTTTACAGCACCACGGATATTGATGCACTCGTGTATGAATTTCTAGCATATTATGCTGGAACTCCAGCACACGAAAAGTTCCAGCATAATTAATATACTGGAGATTGGAGCACCCGTGTATGAACTTCCAGAATATTATGCTGGACCAGTATATTATGTTGGAAGTCTCCAGTATATTATGGTGGAAGTTCACATGTAAAAAATTCAAACTCCAGTATATTATGCTGGAATATTTTCTGAATTTTGAACAGCGTCTTTGTTCAGATTTATCTTGACATGAAGAGTGACTAAATTTCGATTACTTTTGAAACTGTTGCTATTTTTCAATTACCACTTGTAGATCTGGTTATTTTTGAATTTAACCCAAAAAAGATGAACTAGTCTAATCTATTTGTAAAAATAGCACGGGCTAGCCAATTTTCGGACTGGCCATTCAAAAATAGCCAGTGTTTGCAAAGTCATTGAAAAATAGCCACTATTTTGCTGCAACAGGGACCGGTCCATCATAATATACTGGAGAACGGTGCACCTGTGTATGAACTTCCAACATATTATGATGGAACTCCAACACGCGGAAAGTTTCAGCATAATATAATGGAGATTGGAGCACCTACATATGAACTTCTATTATATTATGCTGGAAGTCCAGTATATTATACTGGAACTTCAGTATACTTATGTTGGAACTCCAATATAATATGCTGGTGTATTTTTCGGATTTTGAACAATGTTTTCGTTCAGATTTATCTTTACATGAAAAGTAACTAAATTTTAATTACTTTTAAAAGTGTGACTATTTTTAAATGATCATTTATAAATTTGACTATTTTATTAATTTCTCCCCCATCTATTTGTCTTTGGGGCCTAGCACATGTGCAAGCAACAAAGAGCAGCCCGGCTTACCTGATTTGCATTATCAGGAAATAAATAAATTGGAGCAGCAAGAAAACTAGAGAAAGTAGTTTATGTCCTAACTAGTACATACATTATTAAAGATCATAATTGACCCTAGTCAAAAGGGAGAAATAAAGAAAAAGCAAAGGATATGATTGTCCCTTAGCCTTTTTCAATATCTATTTAATAAAATAAGCACTTATCGAAATGGATAGTGAGCGGCGCAAAAAGATATTTTGGAAAAGGTTGATAAAAATTCTGGAGATATTTAAAGAAGAAAAAACAAAATCATGTTTTTATTGATTATAGGAACATTAGGTTTAAGGTGTTGTCATTTGAATGGAACTAGGAAAAGTATTTGAAACTTCAAATAAACAAATGAATTCACATCTTGAAAGAAAATCACTACGCACATGATCTTGCTTGGTGATAGAGACCTTAATTTTTTTTTTTTTAATTTCTATAAGAAACTAAGTGTAATGTTAACCAATCAACTACGTCTCAATATCATATGTATTTAGATTAAATATATCACTCTTCCAAAAACACCTTTACTTATATATAATAACGATATTTGCCCTTTATCTCTTTTCCATCATACTTAGTCAAATACTAGTCTTAATCAATTGAGAAGCTTACAGAAAACAGGATTAAACAAATATAAGCGTGTTTTATCTGAGACTTAATGTAACATCACTTGAGTTTTAAGTACTTGGATGCAGAGGTGGACCCATGTGTATGGGTGAGGGGTCATCGGACCCCGTCAACTTCGGCCGAAATTCTGTACATATACACGTAAATATCTTTAAAATGATTAATTTAAAGCAGTTGATACCCTGAACACTAAAAGCATTTAGGGGGCACTGGTTGAGCAGAATAATGTGTCTCTGTCGTGTAAAAATTCTGGATCCGCCTCTGCTTGGATGACCCTGATTGGCTTGTATATTAATATTAACAGGAATATTGTGCAATCGTATTTTGCAGACAAACAAACAATACACCAGAAATCGAGCTAGATTCTCTTTTTGGGATTAAAAATAGCATTGGAAACATCGTTAAGTTTTCCTAATTGCTTGGAAAGGGAAAAGGGGGAAGAAATTTGTTGAAACGTCAATTGTTAACTCAATTTGAAGTATTAATAATGAGTGATAATACAAGTTAGTGGCCCCAGAACACAGATTTTGAGACCAAAAACAAATCACTCACACATCATATATGCATGTCAAGTTGATTCATTCAAACTTCTTCAGCAATTAAACTAATCCTATTGATAATTAATTTACCACAAAAATAAATAAATAAAGATACTTTAAAGACTTCCAGTCCAAGCTTATTACTTTAGAGTTGAGTCCATTGAATTTATAGCAGTCAAATCAGTTCAAGGGGGGGTGTGTGTGTGTGTCTATATATCACACACACTCAAAGAGCTATGCTGAGATACAAAGAAGAAGAAAAATAACACAGCGATAGTTAGATGTTTGTAAGAAAAATTCTTTCATTTTCTTTTAATTATAGGTAAGAAGAGTAAACAAACTATGGAACATAAAAGGAAACGAAAATGGATCAACATAGATTGTAATATACAAGAATGGATTGAGACTATCCCCTCCCAGTTAACAATCCCAGCAAATCTGCACAAGTAAAAGAGGCCCGTCCTGCTAAGAATTACAGCAAAGATAGAAATAGAAGAAAATTACAAAATAATGTTTTCTAATAATAACAACAACAAAAGGAAAACAAGAAGGATACTCAGCATATTGCAACTCAGCAAGAGAAAGAAAAATTAAAGCAATATGGTCTATGTGAACTTTTCAGGAAAACATACCAAAGCTCCAATTCCTCTCAAAGATAATTATAAGATGGAACAAAATGAAGTTATTCTTTCTGATTGACATTGTACAGAAGAAATCCTGGTGCTTACTGCATAGCGCAGTATTGCTGAATTAAAATGAAAGGAAGATGTGAAGCTATGTCTGTAGTCTTGACTGATTACTGCATGTGAAGCGAACCAAGACATTCTAGTATGCTGAATTAGCTCCTCTAGAATATGAATGTAGAGAAAGGGCATTCCTTCCGGCGTAAGCATCTGGATAATCCGGAACGCGACGTGGCATACCCGAAAGCCCTAGGAAAGAAGGTCATATTAACCCCGAAAAACGTGATCCAAAGATTGATTTGACCTAAAGTTTCAGGGTGTGTCCGACCAAACATTTTACCTACCCAATAGTGAAATCCTGCAAATAAAGCCAGCTCCAGGACGCTGATACTTGGAGAGGTGTTGATTCATGCCAAACTTATTTGCTAGTTACAATTGGACACATACTGATAAACACTAAGTACTGAAACCCGAGCATTACTGTTTGCTAATCACTTTCTAATCTTAGCTTAGATTTAAAATGGGAAATGATGTTTTTCCTAAATTTTTAATCTAAGTCATCTCCTAGATCGCTCCAGAGATTTGAAGCGCACACATGATCTGAAAACCGATTTTTGCACTTCTTTACTTACTACAGGTTCCATCAAGAGTGCAAGCTATCGTATGGAGAATCTGAATGATCGTCCAATCCTTACTATGGCTTATGAACTGTACTCTAAATCTCTAATTCTTGGGTTATATTATTAAAAGATAAACATAAACTGTTACTTGATCTGATCCATGCACATGTGAATAGCCAACAATCAAATTTCTCCTACCTGAAGATGATTTTCAATAATAACTGTGATGAATAAGACATTCATTTTGTCTTTCAAGAGAAAACGAGAAACACAGAGGTATCTGTTTATTATAGACTTGCCATTCGATCACCCTAGCTATTTTAAGGTTAAAGGAAGATTTCACAGACCACCCAAGAATTAAAATAAACAATGTGTTCGTTAGAAACTTAAGTGTATCTTGACGTCAAGATATGAGGGTTCTTGATATAGAGACTAAATCAGTATCACAGAAAGTGTACTAGTAGGTCGAGCAAAGGGAATAATCTAGTTTTGTTAGGTAATTGAATCAATGGCTTTTCAATTCCTTCGCTTCTCATCTCAGATCTTGACCAACTCTAGAAAGGAAAGAAGACTCTTCTCTTTTCTTTCATAAGTTTGACTTGAACACAATATCCTTTCTTTTCTCGCAAAAGTTCTACTTAAACGCAGTTTTAGAAGGAGTAAGATTCTGCTTCCAAGATTTACTTTTTCTCTAGTATAACTGTTTCGTCAAATGAAATCCTAAACTAAATATACCGTGCTCACTCCAGAAATCTCGAAGTCTAAGTTATATGATCTTGTTCACAAGATGAATCACAAAATGAATCACAAAATGAGCATTCTGACTAAATTAATGCTGGTCATAACTCCTTTCACAAGTCAGAGAATCGGATGGAATAAATAGAAAAGATATGTGTTCATCAAAGAGTACGAAATGATACAGGAATGCAAAGGAATA
Organism: Nicotiana paniculata; assembly: GCA_005239505.1. NCBI lineage: Eukaryota > Viridiplantae > Streptophyta > Magnoliopsida > Solanales > Solanaceae > Nicotiana > Nicotiana paniculata. The sequence goes on along the minus strand of ML348622.1, from coordinate 8,477 downwards.
TTTAGTAATGCAGCATCAATGACATCCCCTTATAGCAGTCATGATTAAGAATGCAGTTGATTATGCCTGAAGAGAAATCTGATATTAGGACGGTATCTGTCTAAAGTTATTATTAATGTATGTCAAACCGGATTCAATTGCATGAGCGCATTAAATATACAAGAGGCCACCTTCAAGCTTGGGTGCAATTTTAAATAGGAACTAGGTTTAGAGGAAGGAATGGAATTCAATACAAAAAGAATGAAATTCTGATTCATGAATGGGCACCAAATGGAAATTGTCTCGCAAAGCACTCAGTGGGCCATCTAGTTACACAAGAAACCTCAACTCTTTTATCTTCACCAGTGCCCGTTGAATGAGACATCAAAATAAAATACGCAACACATTTGCTTATGTGTTGAAGTGCAGCTTTTTTTCTTGACTTATCATCCATGAACTCTAATCCAATGCAAAAAAGTGCTAGAATATCATTCCCAACTGGTTCTTCTCTTGGTCTCATCAGCTCCTATATCCGAAAAAGAATCAATTCACAGGTTGGTATTTCATATTAATAAAAGCTGACCTTTATTTAACGCAAAGCACTATTTACAACATAACAGCTGGATACCATAGAGGTATAGCCAGGAATCAGTACAATACAGGTTTATTTTCATGGTTGAATGTAAGAACTTAATAGTTCTTGAAGATTCAACCAACTGAAAAGTAGAAGAATTTTCCCAATTCTTCTAGTTATTTCCGGATCTATGTTAACATCTTCGTGTATAGCAAATATTTTAACTGCTGCATAATTCATAAACTTGTACAAGTAATTCAAAAAGTCAATTAGCGAAGAGTGTACTTACACTCAAAGGTTGCCCAGCGAGATGGAGGCACAATAGTGCGATCTTGTTTTGCCTCTGAGGCATAAAGCAAAGTGAAGAGATCCTTTGTATCATCCTTTTTCTTCACAGATGGGTTACTGATGAGACCATTTTTTGGAGGTAAATTAAGAATTTCATCCATCGTGTCCAAAGAAACCTGAGAAAATACGAGTATTTCTTAAGATAACGTTTTTCTGAGCCATGCTTGACAATGAAAATCCAGGAAGAAAATGTAGTTTACCAAGAAAACTTAGTATCAGCAAATGCATTTGGCTATACGACTTGCCAAAGAGTATAGCACGTAATGAAGAGGTTGTTAACCGAATTATAAAAGATAAATAAGTAGGCAAAGGCATACTCCTGTTAGTGAAAACCTAAAAGGAAATTTGCTTCCAAAGTAAAAACATGTAAACAAAGTACAATATCTGCAGTACCCCACGAGATCTTGTAGTTGAAGGAACTTGTGGTGGTTGTTCATTAAAAACTTCTTCCTCCAAGGAATATTTTCTTGCTTTCCTTGGAATATCAGCTTTTGCTCCAAATTCACTTGTTTCACCAACCATATTAGATGGCCCTGGTTGAGGGGCATATCTAGAAGCCCATTTTTTCTCCTGATACCTGGAGTCGGCATGAAATTTATGCAAAGGGAACAGTCATGTAGCATTTGATAAAAATATGCAAGTGCATAACAAAAGTTTTTGTGCAGAATTACTTGGTCCGAATAAATTTCGCAATGTCGCTTCTATCTGTGCTTGCTGGTAGATCTGCCTCCCAATAACTGTTCGACTTCTCATTACCTACACCTGCACATGGACCAAGAATTATCCTTGTTAGCCTCCAAAATATCTTCAGAAGTATAAGAAATTTCAGGGGGAAAAGCAACCAGAATATCAGAGAGAATGGCACATAACAGGGCTCTATTTGGAATGAAGAAAAACATTTACTCCAAGATATTTACCGAGTTTCTTGTGTCTTGTTCTATAAGCGTCTTAGGAGAAGTTTTCAACAGGAGAACACTCTCAATACTAGGGGAAAAACATAGTAGCTCGCCCACCCCCACCCCCACACCCACCCCCACCCCAAGCACACTACCAAAAGAGGACCTCCTTTGTGAAGAACTTCTTGTTCTTATCCACTTTTACGATGGTATTTGACTGAGAACAAAATTATAGATGTTACAATTCAACTTATATATCATAGCTGTGACAGTTGAAATATTATAACATTAATGGTTGAATACTTAGATTGAATAATGCAATGAATTTCTTGTGAAAATTGTATAAAAAGTGAACTCCATAATATTTTCACCAATCCCAAAAATAGATAAAATGTCATGTAAATTAGGAAGACGGAGTCTCTGTTTTCCCAATTATTCAGACTAGTTTTCCTTTTTTCCTAAGAACCACCTCAATTAGGCTTCCTTGTCCACTGAAAAGTTAATGGTGGAATGTTTTCAACATGTTTACACATGGAGGATGAGGAACAAAGTTTCACTGAGCAGAAATTCATGCAAGTGTTCAAAAATAGATGTTAAAAAACAACTAGCCTCTACTCCCTACTCCTCATTCCCACTTCCACTGTCCTTTTCTCCTCCAGAGACAAAAGAAAGTCCACATTCGGAGAAGTCAATAATTCTGACTTAGTTAGTAATTGAACGAAGATTAGTACCCTTCTGCTAACTATGAAATGCCGTAAGGATGAGAGCTGTATAGCATACTCAAAGGATCATGAAACGTTTCTATTTGGTTGGGGAAGTAGAGGAGTGACTATGTTCATTTAGATAAAGTAGTGACAATCTTTGATACCTAAAGGTTTTCTATACATGTGTGCACATGTGGCATGCACAGAAGAGAGAGAGAGAGAGAGAGAGAGAGAGAGAGAGAGAGAGAGAGAGAGAGAGAGAGAGAGAGAGAGAGAGAGAGAGAGAGAGAGAGAGAGAGAGAGAGAGAGACATTGCATGAAAGCAACCTGCTCCGGCAGCCATGTGTCCAACGTTGTCGACCTTACCTATCACAAGCAAGAGCATGATAGCCATTAGCAAAGAAGATTAAGCATTCAGAGTCTATATCCAAACGTCTCTATGTGCTTTCTTTGATGTATTCAGAAAAAACTGAACAACCTTCTGGAAACGCACTCAACTCCACAATTGCATATATACAGATAAAAAGGTAGGGATAGAATGTCAAGGACAGTGGCATCTTTATCTTTCTATATTTACTTGGACAATTCAAACAGAATCATTAGAAATCTTTGATTCAGTAAAGTTGAGTTATGTTTTTATGCAGCAATAAAATGGAAATTTTCATGAACAGAACACTTGTTTGTTGTAGCAGTGTCATGTATATATTGCTTTTGTTATTTAAGAAAATCAGGACAGAACAATTTTTATCAAATGACAAGAATGGTTTTTCCTTAGTTTCATCCAAAAAGATCTCCAGAAAAAGTTAAGGTCCAATGAAGAAAAACTGAAGTCAACAACATATACGCAGCATCTCATCTGGATGACCCAATCTCCATTTTCCCGAACCAAAGAATTTTTTCCTTCTCCAAAATAAATCTGATCAGTTTGTGCTGTTCCGAAAGTAGAAAAAAACAATTGGATATTTTTCCAACTATTATTTTACGTAGACGGGAAATGTGACGTAGTAGCAAGCAAGTTCGAAAAATATTTTACATTCAGTCCCGAGAGTATAACCCTTGCATAGTCATAAGCTTTATGTTTATATTTCAAGAGGAGTCCGTTGTAAGGGTTTACTAAAATTCACTGATAGCATGAAACATCAAAATTTCCATGAAGAAAGAACCAGTGACAAATTTAGTTGACATGAAACATCGCTAACATTTAAAAGCATAACTTTTTTTCCCTGTACAGAATAAAGTGATCAAAAGCTCATAGTGTGCCGCCCCTTCCCTCTTCAGATTCCATTCCAAGGGAAGGTACACTAAAACTAGAAACGAATCTACTAAAGAAACTGGCTGCTTCATTAAAGAGATGGCATTGAATATTATTTCACCAAATGAAAAAAAGTTGGGAAAAAAAGAAGTTCATTTCATAGTGATCGCTTTATATATTTCACTAGAGTATATGTAGGGATTAATTGAATAAGAAAATATGGAAATTTAGAAAATAACAGTTAAAATAGACCTGCTACGACTTCTTTTTTATGAAGGTATTACATATTTCAGAGATGGCGGGAAAAAGGTGTTTGAAGTCATCGGTAAGTCTTAAATCTTTGCTTCTCCCCTTGTAGATTAGCGATGAGACAATAGAATTACCTCAGCAGGGGAAGCCATTGTCACTAATAGATAGTCCCCAAGAATGTTAATAGATAATAGCCCTATATGCAACAGAAGTTAATTTATGCTTCACCATCTGAGTCTTCCCATCTTAACCTACATTTAGTGCTGCATAAGGCTTATAGTTTTCACTTTACTCACTTAGTATTCAGGTGGCCGTTATCAAATTCCACGACAACCCTTCAATACATCCTTAAACCACTAAACTAAGTTATTGGGAACAAACTGTGTCTCATTCAGATTGTTTTGCAAAAACTCAATAGCACCCAGAATCGAAACTGTGTTTGACCTGATACGGATAGTCTTTTAGTGTTGAATTTGTAATGCTATTAAATAAAGGATTGGATGCATTTGATAGTCAAACAGTAAAACTTAAAACGAAAAAACATGTTGAGTAATTTTGCTCATTTATACGCATTACTAAGAACTATAGTTAATGATAACTAAAGTGTTTACCTTTGAGATATGCACCCCAAGACTCCGATGAATTCCTGAACATTGCAGGCAGATGAATATCCCCAGGTTGATGCTCGCCCACCTTGGGGCCCTAGTACAAAATATCAGAAACTATCAAAAGGCGAATAGACTAAAATGTTGGATGAAAGGAATATGATTTAGCACAGGGACACCGTGAAAGACCATGCAGAGACAGAACAATCTTTACAAATAAAGAGAATCACATAGACGGTGAACAAGGTGGACAGTGCACATCTAGCTCCTTGCATAGCCTACTATTATTCTAGATGGTCATGATATACAGTTAACAGCTGCAAACTGGTTGCAGAAAGCGCACCTTCCCCGACAATCTGCACATTCCCTATTTTCTGGAAGCTTAAGAAGGCCCTCCAATATCTGCAAGTAGTGAAAGGTACACACTAAGCTAGAAAATCATACATGAAAGTGCAGAAAAGCCAAGTGTACCAAAAATTTGAAGAAAAAAGATCACTAGTGAAAAAGAGTTAGCTTCAAAAGGATATAACTTTGACTTTTGCAAATAAACAGACTTTCTAATTATATGCATATAATTTCTTACTTCAGACTTTCTTCCTCTTAAAATATGTATATCTTGTTATGACAAAAGCTATGTGGCATCTGGCATACTAGTTCATGGGCAATTTCAGAAAATTAAACCACTTGACACAAGATAACTATGCAGTGGGACATAGTAATCCACCTTGTCCTATGAGTCTTCAATCTGAGGATATGTCACCATCTCACACGTGATGAACTTTTCTGCCAGTAAGATGGGACGAGGGAAGGGGCATGTTAGATCAAGGATGTAAACGATCCTGTCCAACTAAGCTATGTGGCAAGCCTAATAATAGCTTTCACGAATGAATGCTCATCCTACAAATCAAATTTCTACAGTACAGATTTAGTAACTTAAAATGGTATAAAACTAAATTCTTAAGAGCAGGGAGTTTTCTCAAAACCACATTATAGCTCCACAAAAGGATTCTAAGATGGTTCCTTGGCTTCTTTCCCCTGTCCGAAATAATTAATCACCTTCTGGAACAGATATATTGGTCCTAATCAGGGAGAGTTAGCCTATATTAGTTCAATCTTTTTATTAAATAGGAAAAAACACACAGGCAACAAAGGTATTAGGGTGGTAAGTGCTGAGGAGGAGAAAGAGCAAATGAAGTTTGATAGAATTAAGACAAGATGGACTTAGGAGCAATATCCTTTAACCTTGTCTTAAGGTAACTTTTTGTTTATAGTCAAATCCATTGTTTAGATGTATATGTTTTTTTTACTCTAGTCATTTTTCTCAGTTTGCTACTATCAAATCACAAACGTCACAATAGATTGTTCCTAAAGTTAAATTAGGAACTAACTGTTAGATTGGTAAAACACTAATATTTGTGTGATCACTGCCAGACACAACAACAAAAAAATTGTTTTATTTTAAGTGAGATGATTTTGCAAAAACCTTTCTTACAGTCAGTGAAAAACACTTAAAACTCATCCAGTAATAGTAGTTAAGAACCCGATTTCTTTGATGATATCTGCTAGTCTTTTAAAATTTCACTGCTCTAAGAGATAAATACTTATTATGTTGTATTGTAACACGATTACCTACTTTGGCCAATTCAACCTAACAAGTTCTATCAGAAACCTTGACTATCTGATAGTAGTTTCACAGCTATAGCTCATATTGACTGCTAAATCTAACTATCAATAGTCGGATAATTTTCGAACATTTTTCGCCCCCAAGGCATTGGTTCACAACAAAAATATACAACATTGGGATATGTGGTAGGCTCACATAACAGGTTCGAATCCTGCTAGGAGAAGTCTGGTATCTAAGTGGAGAAGGGCAGAGGGATGCGCCCATATACAACAAGTTTCAGAACTGCAAACAGAAACTTATTTCTTAACCAAAGCATGTTGTTGTCAACTAAAAACAAAGCTTTTCCCATGTAAAATCTAGAGCAATGTGACAATGAATTCAAGGCACATATCTAACTGAAAAGCATTATGAGCTAGTATCTTGACATGACTACCAATGTTTAATGTAATGAATATTCAGTCTTTCCTTAGGTCTATCTTCTCCTCAAGTAGAAATTGCCAATATTATTCAAACCTTCTTTGGAATAACAAAGTTTCAAGTAGAATGTCTTTAATTAGCTTTTAAGCAATAGAGCATCAGAATGGAGGAATTAAATCTGTTCTCTTTGATCATAAAAGATTATAGCTAATCCAAAATCGTCGATAGTATCGACAAAAAGTAATGATAACATTGGGGACATTTTAATCTCTTCTCCTTATGATTGTACATTAGTCGCGGGGCTGGTAAATGCAATGCATTCAATTGTATTACTCGTAATTATATTACTCTCAATGGTACAGCACAGCGACGCTATTTGAAAAAGCAAAGTAATCAACACAAAAGGCTTAATCGACCTTACACAAACAAATCCGAACCAATGCCGGTGGTATTGAACACCGATGAGAAACCAAAAAACACGAAATGCTTACAATCAACATAGACAGCAGATAAGAAACAGGGGGTATACCTTTGCATGTTTGGCATTAAGCTCCTTGGAAACGGAAGCCTTGTCGTTCATGGCTGCTGTTCGTTTCCAAAAAGCCAAAACAGAACAACAAGGTCTAAGCTAAGAAGCGCAAAAGAGAGAGAGAAAACAATCTCCCTCTCTGAGATTGAGGGTGTACTGTGCTTTCTCTTTTTTCTGAATGGTTTTCGATCGTGGAATGGGGAAAACCTCTTCACACGTTCAAAGGAAAGCAGTTACTTTACATTCCTTAAACCGCGGCTTCGTTCATAACGGCAACTCCAATTCCTAACCCATCAACACCACTCTCTTCTCTTCTCCTCTCACACACACACCCCACGTCGCATACACACATATACCTTTGTTTACGCCAAATCCTATTCCAGTAGTATTATATTACCCATAAATAAATAATAAATTAAGGTGAAAATATACCTTCATTAATTAGATCACTTTTTTGTAGGATTCCCTTATACCTTGTTTGGATGGTTGTTACCCATTGTATTGTACTGTGTTGTTACTTTAAATACAATATTTGTTTTAATTATTACTTAAATTTTATTATATCGTATCGTTAAACCCGTTGTTACGTAACGACGAAAAATATCGCTTTCTGAAACGACGGATTTGGTATGGTGGCGTCGTTATATTGCTTTTTTCTTTCATTTTGCCCTTCCTTATAATTAAATAATCATATTTTATTCTTTATCTTGCTTTTTTATACAATAATTCTATTTTATATCCTATTTTTTCTTGGTAATGTTGCAACTTTATTCTTGATATCGTTGGTGTGTGACATATGAAACGTCAATAAATGATACAATCTATCAAAATATTATATTCATTAAACAATACAGTATAATACAGTACGATACATTATGAAACGACATGTAACAACCATCCAAAATAAGTTGTTAAAATAATAATGGTGTTTGTAATAAACATCTAGGGTAACCACTATTCGCTTTTTTTGAGATCGATATGAAACTATTGGCTCTCGAACGGACTTTGCAACGGCATTCGGGTAGTGCTATTTCACCAGTTCTGAGCCCGCTAGATAGCCGCCCCTTTCTCTCTTTTTACAGCCTCGTGGACGGATGAAAGAAGGGAAGTTACAGAACGGGGCAGTGAAGGCTCGCGAAGTAGACAGTCTTTCATTCTGTAGTTAGGCCTCTTTCTCTGTTGCCTCTTTGTTTCGTAAAGATCGAAGCTTTCCTGGCCCCGGGCTCTCTTAGGCATTTTTGGATGATTGATGGGTAGTTTGAAGGACGAATGCTGGAGGGCAGCTTTTTAGAGCGGGCGC
>MDKI01282840.1:0-27071 GCA_005239505.1 Nicotiana paniculata | reverse complement strand
AATAAGTTTGAATGATGTTATGGGATATGTTGGTATGTTTGGTTGAGGTCCCGAGGGCCTCGGTTGTGTTTCGGGTGGTTAACGGACTAACTCTTGGCTTGAAAACTAGACAAATTTTGCTGGTGTGAGGTTCTGGTTTCCCTCTACTCGATCGCGGGAGGGTGTTTGCGATCGCGTAGAGTAAAAGAGTGGGGCATACATTTTGTTCTATGCGATCGCATAGGTTGGTCAGGAAAGGCAGTGTGATCGCATGGGTGTTTATGCGATCGTGTAGAGGATTCTGAGGCGCGTGTGTGGGGTGGAGAGTTGTTCTATGCGATCACGTGTATTGGTCTATGATCACATTGGTTGGCTGGTTTTTGCATCACGGTCGCGTGCCTTGAGTCGCGATCGCACTGAGGAAAATTTAATAGCTGGGCAGAATGTTTTAAATGGCCATTTGTGTGAGAATAGTTCATTTTTCTCCATTGTTGAACGAGTTTGGAGCTCTTTTGAGAGGGTTTGAAGAGGAAATTGAAGGTAATCACTTGGAGGTAAGGTTTTAAACTCCAAACTCGTTTATATGTCATTTTCTAAGTAATTAAACCATAAAATTGTTGGAATTAAACCCAAATTTGGGGAAGAAGGGTGCATGGAAATTGGATTCTTCTTTTGACGATTTGAGTGGGAAATTGTGGTCCGATTTTAGTATTCTTGGTATGTATAGAATGTGGGAGGACGAGGATTCCAGTGATGCAAATTTTATCGAATCCCGAGATGTGGGCTCGGGGCTCGGGTTCTGCCGAATTTCGAGATTCTTGTATAATTTGATAGTTTTCGATTGGGTTGTGTTCCTTTGATATATATTGATGATGTTAAACTGGTTTTGGCTAGATTCGGAGCAATCGGGAGCCAATTTGAGGGGCAAGAGTATTGCGGACTAGTGTTGTGGCCCGGTAGAGTTAAGTAATGGTTATAAATCTTGTCCTGAGGGTATGAAACCTCGGACTACATATTTTACTGATTTTAGAATGGCGCACGTGTCAGATGACGAGTATGTGGTGCGCACTGGTTTTTGGATTGGACTAGGTCCTCTCCGCGGCAGCTAATGAGTTGCATGTTTTACCCAAAACCTTATGTTAAATTATGTTCTAAGATTGTTGAAATATTTGGGCTATAAGCTGTGTTTAGGGCCTCGTGTCGATCTGTTTAGACCCCTTGGGGGATTTTTTACTGCTGTTTTTCCTCACTATTTGTTGATGATTTCACTCAGCCACATTGTGCTTACTGTTTTCCAAACTCAGCCAGATTTACACTACTTTGATATTTAAAAATGATGTTTTGGGTTGAGTACCCTGTTTTACTGATTCGCCCGAAGGGCTTTTTGAGTGGTTCTACTGAGTGAGGCCGAGGGCCTGATTGTGAGGTGCTGAGTGATATTAGAGCTTGGGCTGAAGGAGCCCCTCCGGAGCCTGTACACACCCCCAGTGAGCGCACAGAGTGCCGAGTGACGAGTGATTATGAGGCATGAGTGACTGTGTGGTGCTGAGTGATTGTGAGGTGCTGAGTGACTGTGAGGTGTTGAGTGACTAATTATGAGTGACTGTGAGGCATGCCGGAGGGGCTGATTATGATACATGTTTTGCCCGAGGGGCTACCTATGATTTTACTACTTTCATTCTAAACTTATGAAATATGTTTCGCCCGAGGGGCCTCTATATGATTCATTTCATTTTCATACTAAATCTTTCGGTTGGGATTTGTTGAAAATAAACATTTTTCAAAGGAATTTTTTGAGGTTGGTTTTAAGGCATGATGATTTCGCATATCTATGTTTACACTATTGGAAAGTAAGGCTGTATATATTGTGATTTGATGACATTTATTTTATGTGTTTCCTTGTCGCTTAGACTTGATTTATTTTCATTACTACTGAGTTGGTATACTCACATTAATCCATGCACCCCTGTGTGCAGATTCAGGTGCAGATATCGAGCATTAGCCATTTATTCCGCGCAGAGCCGGATTGCGGGATATAGAGGTAGCTGTTCAGCGTCCGCAGGATCTCTGTTTTCCCTTCTTGTTGTATCTAGCTGTTATTCATAGATTTTGTATTATAATAGTATATTTTGGCTTATTCTTCTAGATGCTCATGACTTGTTGGCTCCGGGTTTTAGGGTTGGTGGCACTATTTATTAGCCTACTTTATTCAGTAAACTCTGTATATTTATGAAATGCTTGGATTTTGATTAGGATTTTGAAAGAAATTGTGAACATGTGGTTATTGGCTAGCCTAGTTCCACGATAGGCGCCATCACGGCCGGTTTAGGATTCAGGGTCGTGACAAAAATCTGTTTATTTGGTACAGAAAAAAAATATATTAATATAGAGTGTTTCCAGATTGTAGATAATTTGTAGATAGATTGTAGATAATTTGTAGATAAATTATAGATAAGTTATAGATAATTTGTAGATAATCTATTTTTTATGATTGTAAATATTATTCTTTCTGTTTGTTATGTAGTTGTAGGTGAGGGCTTCAACATATCATATCCATACTGTGATAGATGGTGTGAAGAGGTGCATTGTGTGTCTTGAAAGAAAGAAATGTAGTTATGGCCAGTTCCAGCTTGATGAACTTCCATGTGCGCATGCTTTGGCAGCTTTAAGGCACAGGAATGAAACTTATGAAAACTATTGCTCTCCATTTTACACAAGGGACAACCTATTGCGTACGTATGAAATACCAGTAAATCCCCTGCCTGATGAAAGCAAATGGAATGTACCACAACATATATCTGATGAAGTAGTAAATCCACCTACGGGAGAGAAAAGGCAGTTAGGAAGACCTCAAAAGGAAAGATACAAAACATATGATGAACTAAAGTCAAAGAAGTACAAGGTGTCATATGGCAACTGTGGAGGTGAAGGGCATAACAAAATATCTTGTTAGAATGCGCCCAAAAAGAAATAATTTCATGTAGACAGTTGTATTCCAAAAGAACTGTTAGTGTGTTTAAAGATCATAATGTAGTTAGTTTCGTAAATTTTTTTCTGTTTTAACATAATACTTTCATAGACTGATTTTTTTATGATTGGTTGCTATAATCTAACACTTTTTTGAGTATCTCAAGCGTCCTTCACATAGTAGTTAATTTTTATCTACAATTTATCTACAGATACAACTATAAAAAGATTTTAAATTAACTTGAAGTGATAGCTTGAATACTTAAATATTTTCTACAAATTATATACAGATTCAATTACAAAATTATATACAATATTTTCTACAATTTAAACATAAGGTGTTTTCCAGATTGTAGATATTTTGTAGTTTATTTGTAGATAATTTGTATTCTAGCAACAAAATAACTACATATTTTATTTTTGACAGAATAACAGTATAAACATTCAGTTGGTAAGGATTTATATATTAAAATAATGAAGAACAAGTACTCTAAATATTCAACAAGTGAAAATAAAACTAACAGGTTGTTTTCAAGTGAACTACTAAACTGGATAGAAATTAACAAAACAAAAGCTAATGTAAGTGTAGCGCGAGTCTGCTACAATAAAAACACAAAAGAATTATTCAGAAACTTGTGTACTATCTTTCTCCTACAAACTATCATCAACGAAACAACTGTGCTACATGTTTCATACATAGACATGACAACTACCTCTTCTTCCTATGAACTTTTGTTTTCTCATTCAAAACTAGTGCACCCTTTCTCCTTGCCAATCTGCCTGTCACCTCACTTTCACTAATTGCCCCATTTTTCTGCTTCTTGGTAGTATAATCCCACATTAGCGCTCCATAGCGTCTTCGGTGTTGGTCAATGTTAGAAAGGTCTTCCGCGGGGATTGACAGTTGTCCAAGGCTATCATATTCAACAAAGGCAGCAACAAATACACCACAGTCGCTGCAAAAAAAAAGTCAATATTTACCAAATGATTAGAAACAAAAAAGAATTAAATGTATAGAAAGAAAGAATTTCTTTTTTTTACAGTGCTCCTTCTTTTTGCTGTGGAATTTTTCCAACGATCCACTGAATGTTAATAGGGTCGGTAACAGGTTTCTCAATGTAAGCTTTGTATTCTTGAAGTTGATGTCTTTACGCTTCCCATAAAAACCGGTGCATGACAAATACAAAGGGATAATAACAGAATACTTTTCGACACAGGATTCAACAAACTGATGATTGCGTGAAGAGACCATTGAATCATATGCATAAAGTTTCCTGTCTGGAATGTCGAAAACGACCAACACCCAGTGGAATTTTTCTACAATGTTGACGGGCATGATGACATAGTCAACTTCATCTCATGCAACATTTGCAAGTAGTCTATACCCCAATACATATTCTGCAACAACATCCTGGGGTTTAACAACCGAATACTTCTTTTCTGGAGGAGAATTTATGAACTTTTCATAAATTTGTTCAATCCTGATCTTGAACAAACAATCTGTTGTGGTAAACCTCGTCTTGTTGTGGGGTCCATACTTCCCTCTTTTCCTTAAGTAATACATTATAACATCAATGTGCTACAAACCAAAAATAGTTGGCATTTAAACATCAAGTCAACTTCAAATAATTTACATAAAACTACAATATAACTACAATTAACTACAAAACAGAAACAAAAAATCTACAATGATATCTACAAAAACTCTACAATTTAAACTACAAAGTCAACTTCAAATAATCTAAAAAATAACTACACTTTGTCTACAATTACACTGCAAACATGGAACACAACATCTACAATCATGTCTCCATCATATCTACATTTTATACTACAAGTTATCTTGTTATGTTCTACTTAATCTAAAAAATAAATACAATTATACTACAAACAAGAAACACAACACCTATAATTATGTCTACATCATATCTACAATTTATACTACAAGTCATCTTCAAATATTCTACATATCTACAACATAACTATAATTAAACTACAAAACATACAACAAAGCATCTACAAATCATATCTTGGGAATAAACTCCTTGTTACTTACCGAGTCATTGAGGACTTGTCCGGGGTGAGCCAGCGAAAAGAACCAGCCCTTCTTATCAACCTTTTCCACTCCAAGGTCTAACCAAGGTTTAATTTGGTTGTTCTTTATGGAATACGGAGCCTTCCTCCTGTAACAACAAATAGATGTCAAAAAAAAAGGAGAATGAATTAGATATGTAAAAGATAAATGTTGAAATCAAAGTGTCAAATTATGCATTCTAACCTCTTTGAACCTTTGTCGCTACCATGGTATAACCACTTGTTGAATTGAACTAAAACCTCCGGATCTACATCTTCACGAATAACATTAGTAAAGGGGTGCTTGAGGAGGAAAATTTGAGGTCCAACCGAGCTGCTGCCACCAGATCTGTATAGAGGGATAAATGGTGATCGGGCATGCTTTCCCAGCTGCCTTGTTATACCTGGATGCATAGGTGTTGCATCATCTTGTATAGGCTTACCAAACTTAACCAACTAGGATAAGTTGTGAGGCAGCTCAAAATCATCCAGTGTAACCCCCTTCTTCTCAGTTCTGGATTGTTCTGAATCACCTAGATTCACATATTGTGCCTCTGCACCTTCATTGTCATGTTCCTCATTGACCTGTTCTGTGTGAGCTGCTACTGTCACCCCGTGAATTGGGACTGTGCATTCATATCTTCGATCTCTGTAACACCATGCATATCTTACTTAATAGAACTGTTAAAAAATTCAAATAGCACAAAAATATATATGAATAACAGTATGATACCTGCTTTCTCTTCATCAGCTGCACCTTCACCTAGATTCACATAATGTGCATCTGCACCTTCATTGTCATGTTCCTCATTGACTTGTTCTGTTTTAGCTGCTACTGTCACTCCGTGAATTGGGGACTGTGCATTCATATCTTCCATCTCTGTAACACCATGCATATCTTACTTAATAAAACTGTTAAAAAATTCAAATAGCACAAAAATATATATGAATAACAGTATGATACCTGCTTTCTCTTCATCAGTTGCACCTTCAAAATGTGTAAATAAATCACCATGTACTGAAAGATTTTCTTGACCAATTTCACCTTCAACATGTTCTGTTTTTCCATTAAAAATGTTAAATCATATTGTATAATGGTGGCTTGACAGATTTAGCATATATGTAGGAATATTGTAGATAATTTGTAGATAATTGTAGACGTGTTGTATATATTTTGAAACTAATTGTAGATACTTTGTAGATATTTTGTAGATACCTGTTTTGCTGATGCTGGACTGCACTTGTTCCCCAATATTGATTTGAAAATGTTGATTGTTCATGTCTTTTTGTTGATCATTATTTTTTGTTGAACTACCAGCAAACTGAATATTTTATGTTAGTTTGTATATATTTTTTCATATGCCATAAATTGATTTGCTATATAAATAAAAGTCAAATCTTACATTTGCACCATCTTGCTCATTTCTACTATTCATCAAATGCAAAACAGTCTGCATAGATTCGTTTATCAGCACTCGAAGGCTATCGAGTTCTACAAAGACAGCTTTCCTAAAATCTTCAAGCTTTTCATCAACCTACATGTTAAAAAATATTAAGTTGTTAACTTCATAATATGTATTAACATACATTCAAAAACAAATGCAATTGTATATAAACATATATCAAATTTTGTAAATTTGTAGATATTTTGTAGACAGTTTATAAAATGTAGATATATTGTAGTTTACATGTATTTGTCTTTTTATATGTTTTTCAAAGCTGCTAATAACTTGTTAACTGCATAATATGTCTTAACATACATTCAAAAACAGATGCAATTTTATATATATATCAGAATATGGTATACATATTATCTGCTCAATGCCTTTTTCTAATTTTCTAATCTTTTTAATAATAGACTCCTTCTCCTCTTCTCCATCTGTTTTTTTGGGTTCCAACGTAGGAGGATCAGCATTGGGAACCTCAGATGTTTGTTCAGCCTCTTTAACTTTGTACTTAGTTTGATTAAGGCAGAAATGTAGAATAATTGTAGATATATTGAAGGTAAATGTATAATCATAAAAAATATATTTTACCTTTATCCATTCTGGCTTTATCATTTTGTCTTCAAAGGCAGCTAACCAAATCTGCCCCTTACTAGCTGACCATGACAGTATGCGCGGTATTGAGTTAGAACTCCTCGTAGCTAGATCAGTGTTGACGGAAGAGCAACACTCATACAACCATACTTGCATTGCTAGTGGGCAACCTCGTATGAAATAAGAATGTACATACGGATTTAGTATGTGCCTAACAGATTCCATCAACTGGGTGAAAGATTTAATACCCCATGGTTATGACTCATACTGCCCAGATTCTACCAAATAGAACCTAAAGTGATATACAAATGCCACATGGTCTTTTTCCGAATGACAAATGAAAAATTCTAAAAGATAAAGAATGCACAACTTCACCGCATCCTCATCGTTTACCCAGGTTCTAGTGCTTAATATCTGTTTCAAATATAACTTCTCCACTCTTATTTGTTAGGAAAATAACTGCTCATTAACTTGCTAACATAATTCGAAGTATAACCAAAATATGTAACCTGAGTAACACATCATAGACCAGTAATTAGTGCAAACTCCCTTAATTCAAAATTTAGTGTTTCACCTTTTAACTGGACAGAAAAATATGATGCATTGGATGAGGTCACTTCATACTTCATCAGAAGATGAATGGCCTGGTTTTGCATGCATATAGTGGGAAGAGACAGTAAGTATCCAAAACACGTCTTCTTAAAAAGCTTCAACCCATTTGGAGACAGAAGCTCTTTAATCTGGCTAGGAATGCTAGGATCACACAATGTGTGGAATCTAAGCACCCTATAATCAAAATTATGCGGGGTAAAAAAGTGTCCATTCTGCACAAACAATAAATAATCTCACATTAATAAACTGCCTACAAAAGATACATTCATATATAAATTATCTACAACATAACTATAAAAGATTACATAATATCTACAATTTAACACGTAATATGCAAATAAGCAGCAACAAAAATCTACAATTCTGTCGCGAATATTACAAGTAATCTAAAAATATAACTATAAAATATCTACAAATGTAAAGGCAGAACATCAAAACTACAAATAATCTTCAAAATTAAGACAATTAATCTACAATTGTCTAAAACACATATTACACAGATTTTAACATCCTAAACCAAACTAAATAATTAGAAACGAAATTAATAAATTTTTACCTTCACCACTAAATGTTTCCGAACATTTTTAGGGTGTCTTTTTGAATGTTTCTTCATTTTTGGATTTTTCGAACTAGGAGACACCTTTGCTCTCTTTCATGTTCGAAGGTTAGGCACCTCTTCTAATAAATCGTCATCTACCAATAACTCTTTTCCTTTTCGTTTCCCTTGTTTCACTGGCGTAGAAGATTCTCCAGCATCGACATCATGTTTTTGTTTAGTTCTCGTTTCAGCTTTGATTTGTCGGGGAGAAAGACTATGAGTCGTATCTACAATTGCATGGGAAGATTTTCCCTGCTTTTTGGGTGATTTTGGTGATAAAACACCCAAATCAAAAGAGGGTATATCATCTTCTGTTGCTTTTTTATGACTATGTTTCGAAGCTTTATTGTTTTTCGTTGAGGAACTTTAACTGGAGTAAAATGGGTGAATCAACTTTGTTGAAGACTGTCTTCAATTTTCTGTGAATTTAAGGGAAGAATGGGCAATGGAAGTTTGTGTGGTTTCAGAAGAGGAAAAATGTGTAAAAAGAACGTGTGTGTGTGTGTGTGTATATATATATATATACATATATATACATATATATATATATGGTAAAACTTGGGTGAGGGTGAGAGTTTAGGAGAGAGAAACGTGAGATATACGGACACCTTTAATTAAGGAGTAAAAAACGTCCCATTAATTAGACCTTTAATTAATTATGGTATAAAATTAGTAATTAGGTATACTAAGTGTAATTAAGTCAAACCTTAAACATTGAGGATAATAAGGCTTCCTATGTGGTATAGGAATGTAAAAATTCCTATTTATATTAAAATTATAGTTTGCATGGTTGTGTCTTTTTTCTTGTTCAAAAGTAAATGGTTATTATATTGTTCAAATAATTTATTGACTATACATGTAACAAATTGCATGGGGTGATACTTTGCATTCTATTTAGCATGCGACAAATTTGATAGTCAGACAATACTTCAGGCTTCGTTTTCGATTACGACAAGTCTATACTTCAACAAATCTTGAAGTAGGGGGCATTTTTAGGCATATAAATTTTGAATCCATAAAATAATTTGGATTATATTTTAAAATTCAAGATATATTGGTCCAAATAAATATTATGTGCTAATGTAATTGAATTAATTATATAAGTCCAATATATATAGATTAAATAAATAAGTCTTAATCCATTAAGATAGCCCATTTGGTTGCGCTAAATTGATGAGCCCACTTTATTAGGCCCAACATATCATCTTCCTAAAGACCCAGTTTGGTGTCACGTGTCAAATGACGTGGCACACCACTTCAAATGGAAGAGCCAATAGGATCGTGCCACGTGTCAAAATGACAAAGCATGTCAAATCACATTAAAAGGCCAATGAAATCGCGCCACGTGTGCAAATGACATGTTCTGACCAATCAAATGCGGTCATAGCACACTTCAGTTTGATTGGTCGGAAAGAGCTTGTTCTTATCACAACTCCTCTCTTCCACATCTATAAATAGAGGTCTTCATAACTCAGAAAAGACACCATAAGTTATAACAAGAAGCAAGAGGGAGCTCGTGGATCAAACGCTGCGAATTTCTCTAAAAGCTACAAGCATTCAAGTGTTCTAAGGATTAAAAGATCAAGATGAAGATTCAAGAACAAGCTGCAAGCCCTTGGATTAAAAGTACGTCAAGATGAAGATCAAACTTCAAGCACTTGGATTAAAATCAAATAAAATTCAAGATTAAGCTCAGAGGCTCTTTTATTTACTGTTGAAAAGAAGAATCAGAGGATTCATAGAGATTGTAACACTCAAATATTTGAGATAAAATACTACGATTGTTGCGATATTTTTCGGTCTTGATTATATTTTCTCGACACAATTTATTGTGTAGCGACAGTAACTCAACTTTATATTATAACACAAACTAATTAAATTTTAGGCATTATAACAATAAAGTCATTTTGATGGGTAAGTTTGACATCATAGCGGGTAAAATTTATTTATTTTAATGTGATAAAAGTTTTATTACTTTAATATGGATAAATTTAATCATTGTAAATTTATAAAATAAGACTTTATGATTTTAGTATTATAGTGAATAATTACGGTAACAATATGTGAAATTAACTCATAAAACACCATTGCATAAACGAAAGGAAGAAAGATAGCCTTTAAAAAGGGGATGCCATCCAACACCATTTTACAAAAACAATATATACTTTTTCCTTTTATTTTCCCTTATCTACTTGTAGACGGTGTTACCATTTCAACCGATAGCCAAAGAGCTGAGGACTCAGAGATAATGGCAATGGCTACCCACTGCTCTTCCTCTTCGTTAATGTTCACTTCCACTTCACCAAAATCCTTTTCTTCTTCCCCAAAGAAAACCCCATTTCTGGGTTTCTCAATGGCAGCCTTATCGAAGCCGTCGTTTCAATTATCACCCCTCGCCAAAACCAATCGGACGGCCCAAATTCGTTGCCAAGAAAAAGCTACCGCCTACATTCCTCTTGACCAACGGTGGATGTTCGAAGAGTCTGAAATTGACGGCCCTGTAAACTAAATACTTCTCCCTTTGTCTTTTTGTTTTTTTATCTTACTTGTTTTACTTGAGCTTTTTCTTTTTAGCAGAGCCGAACAATTGCTAGTTTTGTGTATTCCTCTCTTTTTTTTCCAGCTTTTTAGTACTATTTAGTAACTTTATGATGAATGGGAACTCTATTTCTAGAATAAACTTGGTTATTTGCTTCCAGTATGTTATACTTTATACTCTCTGGTTTCAATTTATGTCAACATATTTGAGTGGGCACAGATTTGAAACTTGTGGTATGCCATAACATTTGTTGGTTATAAGAGTTCTGAAATTTGTGGTTTGGCTTCTCATTAAGGGTAAAAATGAGAAATTTAAGTTAAATTGTTTTTAAATTTAGAAAGAGGTCATTGTGTTTTAAACGGACTGAAAAGAAAATAGAATCACATAAACTATACTGGAACAGAGGCGGTAAGTTATACCTCTTTTGCTCCATTTCATTTGACAATTTTGTTCTTTTTGGTCTACACATTTCTGTATCAGGATTCTCCTTTTGTAGGAGATATGTTGCTAGCTCATCTGCAGAAGTGCATGAGGAGCTAAGTTCTAATTAATTCTATCCGCCTCCGGGATAGATAGTCTACTTTGGAACCAGCAGTGACTTGAAAATTTCAATGGCTTTTGTTTAAGGTTTAAGCAAGAATAAAAACGAGTCACATGTAGTGTTGGTGCTGTGTCACAAGGCCCAATGATGCTTCTAATATCTGCATCAATATGGCGAGGGAGGGAGAGACGGAGAGTCAGGGAAGAGTTCGATGGCCAGGGTCATATCGATCTAAAGTATTGCAACTATCTCCCACATTGTGGAGAATAAAAGCTCTGATAGCAATATTGGCTTTGAGTATTTAAAGATATCCATAATTTTAGTGGTTCAGTGTGACTTTCTTTCTTAAGCGTAGTTTCTGTTACTTTAGATTATGAACATTTTTGCATTATCGAATGGTTAAGATATGGAAAATAATTTGTTGTTGTTTCCTCCTGTAGGACATTTGGAATGAGACATGGTATCCCAAGGCTGCTGACCATGTGAACACAGACAAACCTTGGTATATTGTTGATGCCACTGATTTAATTCTTGGAAGAATGGCATCAACTATTGCGATACATATGAGAGGGAAGAATCTGGCGACATACACTCCAAGTGTTGACATGGGTGCATTTGTCATAGTGGTAAGTTTCTGTACGAAAAGCATGTGCTGCCATTTGGAAAAAAAGCATTGAGACTCTACTTTTTCCTTTACGACCTGTAGGTCCTATGAATGCCATATCCTTAATTCTTAAGAAATGCTGGATCATCTAGTCCTAATAGACTTTGATAGAAGTTTACTGAAAGATGAAAATGGTAGTTACATGCTATGCTTCCTTATGATTTTTTCTTATGAGTTGTCACATTTGTATATAAAATCATATTATGCATGGTTATTTGTTCAATTCGGCATACCTCAAGGCTCAAGCCCATATTAGTTGGGTAAATTAGAAAAATTAGATTGTTTGACCCCATGTTTGGGGAGGGGACCTCCGGTGTCTGAGATGCATGATATGACTTTAACACTTTCCTGCTCTCTTTAACTGTAAATTATCTGGTATTTTACTGTTATTGTTTGATGTCTGATCAATTCTGTTTTTACTTGAACATGAAAAGGTTAATGCTGAGAAGGTTGCTGTATCTGGGAAGAAGAGGACCCAAAAACTCTATAGGAGGCACTCTGGCAGACCTGGTGGGATGAAAGTGGAGACTTTTGATCAACTTCAACAGAGAATTCCTGAAAGAATCATTGAGCATGCTGTCCGTGGCATGCTTCCCAAAGGGAGGGTCAGTATGCTTTACTGTTTGTGGAGTCCCGTTCCATATATATGGAATTTCTTAATTATGCTGATTAACCTAAGATGTTTGGCAATTTACATATACTGTTGGGAACAAGAGTATCACTTATCAGATATTAGAGATTCCATAAATAATTCTCATCTCCCGTGGCACCCATGGAACATATAATAGATTCAGGTCTCTGTGTGTGTGTGTATTATTTCCGCACACACACGTGTACTCACATATAAACCGTCTCCACTTGGAGCCAGTTATTTTGTATGCTAGATTCGCCTCTGCATAGAACAGTTGCACGTTGAGTGTTGGGTTTTGGGCAAAGAATGGGTTAACAGATTTCTTACCCTTAATCTTACACCAATTCTGCGTGGCTATGGTTTCCTTCTAATCAGTGGCAGATGGGAATTTTTCAACACCAATGTTCTCATGCTTCTGATTTACTTATTTGTGTGCGAAACTGAAAAGTTCATTTAGTTGTCAGACTTGGTAGCGATTGCACTTGCTTTGCTTTGAATCACTGATAACAAGTAATATAGATTTTTGTTTTAAAAGAAGATACTTTACATTTGATATACTCTCAATCCTAAATATATTAAGTTTTCTGTTTGTGCAGCTTGGTAGACAATTATTTACTCATCTTAAGGTGTATAAAGGTCCTGAACATCCTCATGAGGCTCAGAAACCCATTGAATTGCCCATTAGAGACAAGAGGATACAGAAGCAGCGGTGATTCGCACATTCCTTTAAGTTATTTCTGTTTAACTGGTGTAACTTCATGTCTTAACTCCAGTATTGTACCTGCTATTCTTCTTTATGATTTTGTAGAGGTTTTTCTTTACAAATTTATTTGCCTCCACACTTTTTAAGCAAATGAGATTCTTCTTTAGGTCTCAGTTCTAATGAATGTTTCTTTACCATTGCTTAATCCTGCAGAGTGGATTAATTGTTTCACTCCCTTCTCTCGTCCCGTACCCTCACTCTTTAACTGTAAATTATCTGGTATTTCTGTCTGGTTTTGGGTAAGAATAAACAGAAATTGACTCTGTTTGTTTGTCTATCTTCATGCTCAACAAGAAGATTGAACAAAATATCGTGTTTAAAATACATTTCCTTTCTCCCACACTTCTCATTTCATTGGAAACTTTTCTGCTGGTTCCCTTTTATCTTCTTCTTCTTTTTGCTAGTTTACATTAATTCCCAAGCGAAGCAGGTAAGATTATATGTTTTAAGTGCATAGGTTTGCAATTTCAGCATGTATAGGTGCTGAGTATGAGTGTCAAACTTAACCCATCAAAATATATTCCGCCTGACATGTATGCACATGATCAATTGGAAACTATTTATGCAGACAAAAAAAAAAACTGCAACCACAAACAACTATAAAGAAAAAAGATTTTATTGATAAACATTGCGGGTTACAACTCTGTTTATCCCTTGATTCTTCTCTCATGATTATCTCCATGATTCGAAGGCCTTAGCAGCGTATTTCTCGAATGTAGGTCTTTGAGCAAGACATATTTGACATGTCTTTAGTCTCTTAATGAATATTCCAGGAGTTTCATGGAACTTTGGAGATCTCTTATCGTGCATATTTCGAGAGTTTATGGAATTGCTGAGATCGTCTTTGAAGGACATATGTAGCCTTATTAATAGGCATGAATTAGGGTTTGTGTGGAGTAGCCACCAAGTAATCCTAATAGAGACTCCTAATTTTTTCAAGAGTTGTCTTGAATTTAGGACTTATCTTGATCTGTTAAAATTTCAGTGTCTACGGGAACAACCCAAGTTGCTTCCTCCAAAGAATTATGTTAGGCATTTACTTCATTTGACCCATAGAGAACTTGTTAAAAAATTAAAAACTATTTTTTTTTTCTTTTTGTTTGGTATGTTTGATAGATCATAGTGAAAGAAAAAAATGTTTTATTAGTTTTATTCCATAAATAAATTAAATATAAGCAAGCAAATAAACTAATGAAAATTTGGTTTTGATATCGAGTTGGAATGATTCGATATGGCCTATGATCCATTATTAAGCTTCCTTTTTTTTTTTTAGTCTTTCCTTGTAATGAACCGAAAGGTAAAAGGTAGAGTTCGATCTTAAAGTTTAATTTAAAGTCATTAGTCAGTTCAACTGCACGAGTCAAAGACGAAAGTAAAGATTACGTGCAACCAGGTGTAACGTGTTTGCGCCAGCCTCTTCAACTCGAGCTGCTACATCAATGATAAAGGAGAAAGGTTGTGAAAAGGTGAACCACTTGGTGAAGATGAAATCCTCCATATCTGTCGTGTGGGTCTTTTCTTTAAACGATAAAAGATAATTTAACCAAACGGTAGTTTCTAGGATTTCTGACTGAAAGGTTACACAAAAGTATTTTAAAGAGCAGTTGCTTTAACTTTTAACTTTCATTATCGCTCAAGGATCTTTAATTACGGCATACAAGAAAATTAAATCTTGATAGATTATACTAGCACCCCTGTAATATCACTCAGTTTTAGATAGACCTCCTGTATTTTTAAATTTAGCCATTTTGTTTAGACATTTTTGAGTAACTAATAATCTGCCTTGAGTGCTTTAATCATAATTTTTTGTCTATATAGTGCTTCGATAATCGTAAACAGAGGCGGATCCAGGATTTTAAGACCATGGGTGTACCACGATACTTGTCATAATATTACAATGAGATATCGAAACTTTGCTAGCTATTGGATGTAGATTAAAAAATAAACAAAAAGAAATTGTTGTATGTGTATACTATTACGTTTGTCATTTTCGTTATCTTCTTTGAATAATCCCTTAGATTAATCAGTAAGCCTATGGATACTTAAAGTAATTGTAGAGAAAGCTCACGCAAGTTCAACTAGTTTCGTGGCGTTTGAAATTTTGCCAAAATTCATGACTTTACAAACTCTGTTTGAGTTTTTCTTTTTTTCCTTTCCGAAATGTATTTATTTGACTATATTTTGTAAAAGAAATTAAATCGTTTTGAAAAAAAAAAATTGGGGTTTGAAAAAAACAACTCAAACAAACCAAATTTTAAGAAAATACAAGAATTTGCGAACTTTATTGTTCGGAATTTTTCAAACAAACCACTTTAAGAGATCTCACGAAGCTATTTTCTCTTCCGACGGCTACAAACTTAGAATGAAAAATCAAATAGCGTACAAGAATTTATTGAAAATGGATTGCTTTGATTTAGTTATTATTTAATAATAGCAGCAACGCAAAGGAGAATACAAATACAGCAACACCAAAAAGAGACTTTTTTTTCTTAATGTTAGCAGATATGGTGCACCTTAGCAGTTATAGACTGGTTATATTTAAGAGTCCGGAACTAAAATATTGTTGTTTTGGACACAAAGAACATAAATAAGTGTAAAAAAAAAAATATCATATCTATATATAACGCCCAAAAACTGAGCGTTATACCTTAACGGTAACTTTTGCCATTAAGGTATAATGTCCAGTTTTTGGGCGCTATACCGCTGACATAAAGTAAATGCAGGTATAGAACATTTATTACCTGAGTTATACAATAAAAATACTAAAATGCTGGATGGCTCACTGGTTGAAGGATAGTTGTAAAGATGGTTTTGTCCTTAAGATACAAGGTTCAAACCCCTATCCCAACATTTTTATATTTTCCTATTTCTTTTTCATTATTTGTTTCTTTTCATTATTTGGTTTAAGTGTTTAGATATAATTACTTTAATATAGAAACCATTTATTATTTCTTTAAAAACTAACCAATACTTTTAATAGTTGTTATTTTGTGTTATACGTATAACAAAATTATTTTTTTAATATATATATATATCTTTATTTCTAAATTTAGTTAGCAAATATATATTATTCAATAGATAAGAAAAAAATACAATCCAAAAAAAATGTATATTGAATCTAGAGTGAATCATACTTATTTGTAATTATCATTTAATAGGCCTTTATACATTAGCAATATCGTAATTATAGGGGAATTCAATCACAAAGATATTTTTTTTAAAAAGATTATTCAAAATAATAATAATAAAAATAGTAATAAAAATTAAAATACAAAATAAATTTCAAATTATATGTAATTTTACTAATAAAAATTAGAAATTTAATTCATATCTTAAAGGTAAAAAAATTGAATAGAGTAATTTTTTGAAAATGCGGTCTAATTTAGGAATTAAAATTATAAGAATTATATTGAATTTGAGATGAGTTTTTTTTCTCATAATTATTTTTTTTGAAATAGTACATAAAGAAATAAGAGGATAGTAAAATATTACTACAGTATTTAGATATAATGTGCTCAACAATAAGAAAATATTTTTCTATAATTAAAATAAAATGTTAAAAATATAAAATAAATTTCTAATATAGGTAAGTTTATTAGTGAAATAAAAAAGATATTTGATTATTCAAAATAATTAGACTATTGATTAGTCAAGTCAAGTGGCGCGATAAAAAAATTATTTGATTATTCAAAATATTAAGCTATATATATATATATATATAAAATAAAACTTATAATTCTAATTTAAAAATAAAAGAAAAAATAATAATTTTATTATACGTATAACTCAAAATAACAATTATTAAAAGTATTGATTATTTTTTAAAGAAATAATAAATGGCTTCTCTATAAAGTATTTATATCTAAACACTTAAACCAAATAATGAAAAGAAACAAAAAATGAAAAAGAAATAGGAAAATATAAATATGTTGGTGTAGGTGTTTGAACCTTGTACCTCAAGGACAAAACCATCTTCACAACTACTCTTCAATTAGTGGACCGTCCAACATTTTAGTGTTTTTATTGTATAACGTAGAGAATAAATGCGCTATACCTGCATTTACTTTTTGTCAGAAGTATAGCGCCCAAAAACTGGACGCTATACCTTAACGGCAAAATTTACCGTTAAGGTACAGCGCCCAATTTTTGGACATTATATATAGATATGTTCTCTCTTTTTTTTTACACTTATTTATGTTCTTTGTGTCCAAAACAACAATATTTTGGTTCCGGATATGTTCAAGTTCTGTCACTGACAATGTTTTGTGATTGTTTTTCACCATCAGGTTAACTTCACTTTCATTAATAGGAAAATCTTCATTATGAGACTGATATAATAATATAAAAAAATATAAAAATAACATGCTACAATCGGTTGAATTGATATGATGGTGAAAATTTTGTTTACACTTTCAATGTAATATATAACTTAAATTCTTATTTAATTTACTCGGTATCAATATGATTTAGTTAATTTTCGGTATTTTTTAAATGTCATGTAAAAGTCACTAGTAGAAGTAGAATGCAATTACATACATACTTTTATAGGACTTAGCAAAACTCTCTAGATAATTTTACTATTTAAAGAGTGATGAATTAAGAACACATGAAAGATGTGTTAGGTGTTGTCCTGATTTTCTTACCATATTTGATTTTCCTATCTGGTGAAGGAAAGGACAACATATTTTCCATAATTGGGTTTCCTTCTTGTAGAAGGAAATTATAATTCTTCCATGTTTGGCTAGTCATTTTTCTTGTAGGAAAATGTTTGGAGTTCTATAAATTGAAGATCCTTTCTTCTCATTCCGTAGCATCCACAATGTAACCATATGGGGTTTGAGAGTCTTGTTTAGGGAGAGAACTTTACGAGACAAGTGTAGTGTGTCACTTGTGTTTACCTCTTCGTAAGGTTGTTCTCTCGATATTTTTTACTCTCTTTTATTATAGTGGATTGCTCATCTCCTCCGTGGACGTAGGTCAATTGACCGAACCACATTAAATGTTTGTGTCTCTTTAGGTATATTTCTTTTTTATTTTCTGATTTATCGTCGTTCAAGGTTTGTGTTACTAGCTTCCGCATGACACCTGATTTTTTCGGTCATAACAAGTGGTATCATAGCGAGGTTCAAGACAGATTCATCTTGGTGGATTCAGTTCTAGTCGCAAACCATTTGACGATAATCAACATTTTTATCTGAGAAATTTGACCGGAATACTACTCATATTGAGACAAACTTTGTGGTGAAGATTTGGAGATGCGACCTGTTGAAGATTATATGAAGAAGGTGGATCAAGATTATTTTATCAGAAAATTCAGACCAAGGGGGAGAATTGTTAGGTGTTGTCCTGATTTCTTACCATATTTGATTTTCCTATCTGGTGAAGGAAAATGCAACATATTTTCCATAATTGGGTTTTCCTTCTTGTAGAAGGAAATTATAATTCTTCCATGTTTGGTTAGTCTTTTTTCTTGTAGAAAAAGGTTTGGAGTTCTATAAATTGAAGATCTTTCCTTCTCATTCAGTAGCATCCACAATATAGTCATGTGGGGTTTGAGAGTCTTGTTTAGGGGGAGAACTTTACAGGACAAGTGTAGTGTGTCACTTGTGTTTGCCTCTTC
Organism: Nicotiana paniculata; assembly: GCA_005239505.1. Taxonomy (NCBI): domain Eukaryota; kingdom Viridiplantae; phylum Streptophyta; class Magnoliopsida; order Solanales; family Solanaceae; genus Nicotiana; species Nicotiana paniculata. The sequence goes on along the minus strand of MDKI01282840.1, from coordinate 8,045 downwards.
GTGAGGTTGTTCTCTCGATATTTTGTACTCTCCTTTATTATAGTGGATTGCTCATCTCCGCCATAGACGTAGGTCAATGGACCAAACCACGTTAAATGTTTGTGTCTCTTTTGGTATATTTCTCTTTTGTCGTCTGATTTACCGTCGTTCAAGGTTTGGTTACTATATTTCGCATGACACCTGATTTTTTCGATTATAACAAGATGGCGAGAGTATAGATCCTCAATTATTCTACAGCAGCGTAAAAGAAACTAAGCAAAGACAAAGAAAATATAAATCACTAGTGTAAAGATATTAACCAAGTTGGGACTTAAGAATAAAGTCTATAGCAGATTAAATATTCAAAAAAATAAATCTAAATCATACAAAAGGAAACATATTCAATACATTGTAATTTGCTACTCATAATCACTAGATTACTTTGTGCCTTGCTAGTGAATATGTTTGAAATAATTTAGTTTTAGTAGGAGTAGCATAAGAGGTTTGGAAATTAGAATTTTGATTTTAATTACTTGTTGGATTTTAACCATTTTCATAATTCCAATGTCAAGGGAAAATTTAATGCTTTATTAATTTTAAATTTAATATATAAATATATTTTACACATATAAATTTATTCGGTACGATTCGGTATTTCTTATGTTTATTTTCATTAAAAAACTATCCTAATTATTGGTACGGTTGTAGATTTATATAAAAACCTACAGGCTTATTAAAAGGAACCTAAAAATCTATCTGGTACAGTTCAGTCCGTTTAATCGATTTTTAAATATCTATTGACACCCCTAATAGGCGGACCTATTTTCCCTAGGGCCATGGAGTCCCCTAATTATCCACTAGGTTGTGGGGCCTTGCTCTAATATGTTGGCGTAACGCTTTTTCAATCATTTTGAGTTACAAAATGGAAAGAAAATTGATAGATAAGTGAAAGATAAACCTCGCAATGAGAACAAGAACTCTGAGTTAAACACTCAATAGCTAGGGCTCACCGTGAGCGTCAAATTGTTTAATCTAAAAATAGTTTCAGGAATAAATAACTTTTTTTTAATGAGGTCACTAGCAATCGGTTCGAATCAAAGGAGTGAGATATGGAATTATACTGACGAAACCATGAATGAAATAATAGTAAACAAATAGAAGATAAGAAAGAGTTTATCGGTCTTCGCCATGAGTCACAATGCTTACAAAACAAAGAGAAATTTCTAAGCAAAAGTACAATAATAGCCTTCAGTAAAGAGTAAATTTAGTAGATTGTGAGCTGATAACTAGGAATTTTTACCTACTATTTACTCTCGTTTGCTTAGGTTTTGGGACAAAATTGCACTAAGGTACTCCCAAAAACTAGTGCAAGGTGCTTAAATTACAGGTTTTGAGTAAAATTGAGGAGAGTGATTAAAGATTACTCAAACAGGAGCCAAACTTGCATAGCCCAAGAACCCAGCAAAAGTGCTGATAATTGTATTATTTCGCTGCAGCGGAAGACATTCCGCTGTAGAGGAATTCTGTCAGCGGCCGCGGATTGAACTTCAGAGAGGTGTATTTTGGAACTGCTGACAGCGCCAAAATTACGATGGAGCGCTTTACTATCCTCTGGAGTGCTCAATAATCTGCTGGGAGCGGAATACCAGGTTCAGAGAGCTGTTAAAAATGATCCTCCACAAGAGGTCAACGCTAAGTCAAGGAGAGGAAGCAAGTTTCAGAGAACTGCTAAGTCAAGAATCGCGGTCCGCGCTTATAATTCCGCGGCCGCGGAATCCACTCTGCTGAGGCGTTCAATTTTCCGCTAATAGCGGAATCTCCGTAGGGGAAATTTTGTCCAGTATTTTTAGCTGTGTATAGATACTTCCTTTTCTCATTTGTAGGGTATCAGATATTGTAAGGAGCTCGTGAATAGTGTCTTTTTACCTTTTTGAGTAATTTTAGCATAGTTTCTACTATTAATATGAGCTTTTATCTTTGTAATCAACATCTATGGCTTTACTTTCATCTTCTATTTTGATTTCGTCCATGAAAATGAGTAGCTAGACCCATAAGATAGGGTTGTGACCCAACCCTAATGTGGGTATCTAATGGGTCTTTAATTTTAGGGTCTACTTGTGATTGGGTTTGTGATATTTAGTTTATTTCATGCTTAATTCATTGAATTAGTAGTTGCAAACACTGGTTCATGCCTTTTTGACTAGGGTTACTCTTGAGAAAGATAACCCAAGTCTAGGTAAAGTAGGCTAACAAGGAATTATGGTGAATTCAAGAGATTGATATTCCCAATTAAAGGGTAGAAACTAGAGATACTAATACCCGACTTGAGCCATTTCATTTGCTTTGTTGAAACACCCAATTAGGCTTGAGGAAGCCAATTCGGGCAAAGTCACCCAAACTACCGAGAGGTATTGGGTGAGTAAATTAGTGTGAGGTTATATCACGAGCCCATGACCCACAAGTTTATCCTAGATTTTAGATCCCATTAGATACTCGCCTAGGGGCAAGTTGCATCCCTAGTGCACTTAAATACTTGATAACATCCCACAAAAATATTGTAGCTAGCTTGATAGTAGTAATATTTAGCATTAAACTTAGTATAGAATCAAAACAACTCATGTTTAGAAGAGTAATTAAGAACAATGCACACTTCTAAATCGGATAGAAACTCGACTCCAATCATCTAACTCCCCATGGATTTCGATCCCGATCCTATCGGGTAAAAACTACACCGACCTTGCCTTGCCATTCTGTAGTGGTGTAGGTGGGCTTCGATCACTTTTTGGTGCCGTTGCCCGGGAGTTAAAACGGTGTTGGATATCTATTCGATTAGTTGTGTAGATTGTTTTTCTTTCCTTCTATTTTGTTAATTTGTGTGTTTCAATCACTACAGGTACACATGGATGATCCTCTGGGGCAATGTTTTACCGGGGAGGAGGTAGATGATAACGGGGAAGATGAGGTGCCTCTAGTACCTCAAACTCAAAGACGAGGCTGCCAGGGCAATGCTAATGATAATATTCCAGACCCTCCCCTGCCTCCTTCAATAGTAGACCCTCGGGTGCTTTCGAATGAGGGATATGCCAATGCAATTGTCCCACCCAGAATCCGGGCGGGCAATTTTCAAATCACTAATGTCATGTTAACACTTCTGGAGCAACGAGGTTATTTCACGGGTACTTGTAACAACCCAATCGGTCTTTTTGAGAGTTGGCGCCCCGATCCCCTAATAACTGCCTTCCCCACTTTTATATCTGCTTATGAGACTTGTCGCAATGATTAGTTGCGAAATTCGGAGAGTTTTTGGACACATAGTCTCTACATACGAGTTTAAGCTTTAGAACCACTAGGGGAAGACGGGTCCGGAATGGGATTCCGTCGATTCCTTTAGATCCTTTGGGTGATTTCAGAGTTAGGAGCGTGTTCGGAATGTGTCCTCGAGGTCTGTAGTAGATTTAGGTTTGAATTGGTGAAAGTTAGAATTCCGGCGATTTCGGCCGATAGGTGAAATTTTGATATCAGGCTCGGAATAGAATTCTGAGAGCGACGGTAGGTCCGTGGTGTCATTTATGACCTATGTGTAAAATTTGAGGTCATTCGGACTAGTTTTGACGTTCTTCGGCATCAGTTGTGGATTTTGAAATTTCATAAGTTCTTAGGCTTGAATCCATGCATAATTGGTGATTTTGATGTTATGGGACGTGTTTTGAAGGCTCGACTAAGTTTGAATGAGGTATTAGTACTGGTTGGTAAGTTTGGTTGAGGTCCCGGGGGCCTCGGGTGTGTTTCGGGTGCTCAAACGGGCATTTTTAGCCTTGTGTATTTTGCTGGTTTTCTGGTGTTATTGCAACAGCTTTTTCTTCGATGCGATCGCGTGAGAGAATCTGCGATCGCGTAAAGTAGGTGGAGTCAGGTAGGTTTTTTGTTCTCTTTGATCGCATAAAGAGGTTCGTGATCGCATAGGTTGGGCAGCTTAGCCACTGTGTTCGCATGGGCAACGTTGCGTTCGCGTAGAAGAATTTAGGCAGCAGGCGTTTGAGCGTATCTCTACGAGGTCGTGTGAAGCCAACCGTGATCGCGTAGGTTTGTGTAGGTTGAGGGACGCGTTTGCGAACCGATCCCTGCATTTGCATAGGGGAAATTTGAGGCATGTGTTTGTTACACCCAGCGATCGCGACTGGGGTCCGCGATCGCATTGAAGAAGAACTGGGCAGAATCATAAAAGACCCAAAATCGAGGGTTTGAACCATTTTTCATATTTTGAAGTGCGATTTTTGGGGAGATTTTCACCTGGGAAATTTGGGTAAATGATTCCTACTTGGTTTAGACTAATTCCCATGATTATACTCTTAAGTCTATCCTTTAAATTCAAAATTATGGTGGGAAATTGGGGAAAAATTGGATAAAGTTCCTAGGCCAAATTTTTGAGTTTGATCGGGATTTTGATATCTGATTTGAATAATTCTTACATGGTTAGACTCGGGAGTGAATGGGTGTTCGGAATTTATAATTTTTACTCGTTTCAGAGACGTGGGCCTGGAGGACTTTTTGGGCAATTTTCCTAATTTCGCGTATTAGCCTTGAACTAATTAGCTAGATTGATTTCTTACAATGATATTTACATTATGCAATTGAATTGAATATATTTGGGCCATTTGGAGTCGGGTACTCGTGGCAAGAGTGTGGTTTTAAGTTGAGTAGAGCAGTCGAGGTAAGTGGCTTGCCTAACTCTGTGTTGGGGATTTCCCCTTAGGTTGTTTTGATGTTACTTGTTGTATGGGCACCGTGTACGTGAAGTGACGAGTACGTGCACGGGCCATTGTTGCTAAAATTCCATTTTTCCTTCCATGACATAAATCATTTCACTCTTATTTCACTGTTTAATGTGCTAATTGTGTAGTTTAGAATAGGAAGGAGCATGCCTACCTGTTTTTACTTGAATTTCCTATGTGATACTATGTGCACCATGTCTAGATAGTCCTATCCTATGTTTTGCCTATGACTTTTCTCCTGAACTGTGTAAATAAACCTTATCTGGCATTCATTCACATTTCATATTTAAATTGGGACTATGGACATATTCCGGGAGCTTTCCCCCTGTATTGCATATTTAAATTGGGACTACAGACGTATTCCAGGAGTTTTCCCCCTGTATTGCATGTTTAAATTAGGACTAAGGACGTATTCCCGGAGCTTTCTCCCTGTACTGCATATTTAAATTGGGACTACGGACGTATTCCGGGAGCTTTCCCCCTGTACTGCATTTTCATTTGGAACTGCGGAACAGTATCCCGGGAGATTTCACTTTGTGATATATATCATGTTGAGCCGAGGATTTTCTTACTGTACACTTATATTGTTTTTCTTAAACTGTTTACTGTAGACATTACCTATCTTTTGAACTGTTTTAAACTGACTTATTTAGAAATCCAGTAGAGCCTTAACCTGACCTCGTCACTACTTGACCGGGGTTAGGCTTGGAACTTACTGGGTACCAAATGTGGTGTACTCATGCCCTTTCCTGCACACGTTTTCATGTGCAGATCCAGGTACGAGCTATCAGCCTCGTGGTTAGCCGTTGCTGCTAATTCCAGGATACTGCAAGGTATTTCTGTCGCGTCCACAGAATCCTCCGAGTCTCCCTCCATTCTATCTTGAAGAGACGTTATTATGTACTTTTCCAGTTTTTGTTAGAGCTTCAGTAGTGTTAAAAGCTTGTGACTGTATTCCGGGTTTTGGGAAGTTATAGTTTGTACGTACCAAGTGGCGATGTTTCATTAGTAGATTTACTTTATTCCGTCTTTATTTTATTGTTTTTATTTAATATCTTTTTCGCAATTAGGCTTACCTAGTCTCACGATGCCTTTCGGAGGGTAAATCGGGTCGTGACAATACTCCCCATCAGAATGCCTACAAACACTTAAAAGGACTTGTGGACACCTGTTGGGGAAGTAAGCAAACCAATGTATCGGAGGATGCCTTGAGGCTCAGATTATTTCCTTTTTCTCTCCGAGGGAAAGCACTGAATTGCCTTGAACGACTCCCCAATCATTCTATCTCTACATGGGGTGAGTTGACAATAAGCTCATTGCCAAGTTCTTCTCTCCCGTACACATAGCATCTTTGAGAGATGAGATATCGGCATTCAAGTAGGAACCGAATGAGCCCCTTCATGAGATTTGGGAGCGCTACAGAACAATGGTCAAAGAATTCCCCAACAATGACATGACCGAGGCCATGATACAACAAACATTCTACCGGGGCATCAATACGACAAATCAGTGTGTGGTCAACCAATTAGCTGGGGGGTAATTTCATGAAGCTATCTTATAATGAAGCCTGTGATATTCTGGATGAAATGGCTGACACTTCGTCAGCATGGCAAACTCGGGCTAATGTGCCTCAAGGTGACCCAAGTGTGATAAATCTTCATAAGGAACTTCAAGACCATGGACAGCCATTGCTGAGCTAACAACTACAATGAATCAACTTGGTAAGGAGCATCTTCAACAAATCCAAGGGCAAAAGCAAGTGCATGCTATGGAAGGGGTCAATCTGTTGGTCAACAAGAAAAGACAATGTGGTAATCAAATGCAAAGCAACAATGATCAAAGTGAGCAAGGTATGAGTGGATACAACAATGATGACTCTTATGATGAACAAAATGAGGATGTGATGTATGCAAACAATTTCCAAGGGCAAAGGAACAATTCTTCTAACCAACAATGGAGATCTCAGGGGAACAACCAAAATTGGAATAGTCAAGGGCGAGGGAATTGGAATAATAATAACAACTCTAGCAACTGGGGGAAAAACAATCAACATTGGAGAGGCAACAACAACAATTGGAATGGGAACAACAATAGCAATTGGGGTGGAAATGGTAATCAGGGGTAGCTGCTTCTGAGGCAGAGCAGCTCAGACTTGAGAGGTACAAGAAGTACCACCCACCTATTTTTAGTGGACTAGCTTCAGATGACGCTCTGGGATTTCTTGAGGAGTTTCATCGTATTCTCCACACTATGGGCATTGTGGAGACCAGTGGGGTTTCTTTCACCTTTTTCCAGCTGAGGGGAGCGGCATATTAGTGGTGGCGGGCCTATGATCTGAGTAGTCCGGATGAGGCAACCTTACTCACTTGGGCTCAGTTTTCAGAGATGTTTCTTCGAGAGTATGTCCCTCAGAGCCTCAGGGATAGCTGGCGTACGGAGTTCGAGCAGTTGCACCAGGGTTCCATGACTGTATCAGAGTATGCAGTCCGTTTCAGTGAGTTAGCTCGGCATGCACCAGCCTTGGTTGCCACAATCAAAGAGCGGGTTCGTCACTTCATTGAGGGACTTCATCCTAGTATTCGGACCAGTATGGCCAGAGAGTTGGAGATGGATATCACTTATCAGCAGGCAGTGAGTATTGCCAGGAGAGTAGAGGGCATGTTTGCTCGGGACCGAGATGAGAGAGAGGCTAAGAGGTCTCGATAGACTGGCTATTTTTCAGGAGCTCGTGCACCAGCAACACGCTATGGTAGGGGCTTTGTGGGTCGCCCTTTTCATTCATCCCTTCCAGCAGCCAGCGGTGTTCCAGCTCCTCCTAGACCTCAGGAGTTCTATTATGCACCGCCAATATCCAGTGTGCCTCCAGTTCGAGGTGCTATTTTTGGCCAGCCCAGCAAGCCAGCTCCTTTTCAGTCTCAGCCGCAGCTTCCTCCGAGGGGTTTTTTTGAGTGTGGTGACACTCGTCACGTGATTAGAGATTGCCCTAGGGCCAGGAGGGGTGCACCTCCACAGTCTTATCAGCCTCCACATGCTCCGCCGGGTCCTCAGGCTATACTTCCAGCCCCAGCTGCCACTCCACCTCCTCAGTCAGCTCGAGGTGGAGGTCGGGGAGGTAGAGGTCGCCCTAGAGGGGGAGACCAAGCCAGATATTATGCCCTTCTAGCCCGTTCTGAGGCTGTTGCTTCAAACTCAGTCATCATAGGTATTGTCCCTGTCTTCCATAGGGATGCATCAGTGTCACACCTCCTTTTTTATACGCCCCAAAGGGGGTATGGGAGTTTTTCCAATTAAAGT